>CM055119.1:48931303-49018803 GCA_029206835.1 Rana muscosa
GTCAGGGGTTTGGGGGGTTTCTTCACAGAGCACTTCACGGGTGCCCGTTGTGGCTTTTCTTTCTGCTTGGCCTCATTGCAGGGGCCCCTCGGGCCAGCCTTGCTCCAACTTCCCTCTCGTATCCTCTCATCGCAAACACTTCAGTCATGTCTGGGTTATCTTGGGTGTCAGGCTCTTTCCAACTTCTCGGGGTGTTCAGTCGACCTCTGGGCTGTGTCGCCGATTCGATAGTGGGAACCGCCTACCTTAAGTTGATAGGTTCTCCGGTCGTTGCGGATACTCACCGGATACATATACTGTTACCTTCACGGCACACGCTGCCCTCCTTGTCGGTCGGTTACCTTCCCTTCTTCACCTAAACATGTGTTTTTTGCCCTCTTCTCAGGCATACCGACCAGCAGGCTAAGGCACACCTCAGGCCTTGGTTGTTAGGGTTTCTACGCTTACTTACTCGAAGACTCTGACTACAAATATATACACACACACACACACACACACACACACACATATATATACACACACACACTATATTTACCATATATACATACATACATACATACATGTGTACACGTCAAGAAAAACCATCATGTTGCTATTACAGTACATCTACTTTGGCTCTAGAAGTTGGAATTTAGAACTTTATTGTCGGAGGGTATTATCATTATAATACTTAAAATAACACTTATAACACATACTGAAATTACACAAATACAGTCTACAGAGACCAAGAAATGAAATCAACTCCGTGTGCTTTTATAAAAAATTCTGAAGTCAGAATTCCTGAGAGGCCAGATATAGACATTAACAGTTTCTTGCAGACTTCCATTAGCTGTTCAAATTTGAATACCACTGCTGAGGTGAACTCTAATCTTCTTTGAATCCTCCCAATACATTTTATCTGAGGAAAAATTGTAGTTAAAAATTTAGTTTGATGGAACGCTGTTTAAGTGCTTTCCCTCATCTAGGCCCAGGAAGAGCCCCAGAGAGCTGTGCTGTAATTTGTTCAAACGAAATAATATTTTCGTTTTCTCGGCTTTCTTTGTTGTCTTGTGTGATGAAAAGTAACGTCCTTTTTCATTCAATCCTATTAAGTGCAGTTTTCGAAATAGCAAATGCTCAACAGAAATAAAATCAGGTGTGCTTGCATAGCGCAAGAAAGGGAGGGGAAGCCGCTCTTTTTTTTGTAAATAGGACACGTCGTCTGCATAAGTAATGCAAATGCTTCAAACTATTTTAGAAGCATTCTGCATACCATTGTATAAAATATTTTTTCATGCTTTTGATTTTAATCCTTTAGAATGTCACTAAATAAAGAGGTTTGAATCCCATTATAACTGAACATACAGGGTGCTATGTAGTTATAGCATTTTTCATTGGTGGCCTTCAGGCCTGCTGACAGTTTATGTTTTAAGACATCTTTACAAAATCACAAGTGAATAGAAACGTGAACTGACAAATGCGCCGGTGCGCCTACATGGAAGACTGGCATACACAAACTGTGTATATGTTAACCACTTGCCGATCGGCTCACGCCGATATACCTCGACAAAATGGCACGGCTGGGCATATTAACGTACCTGTAGGTTGCCCTTTAAGACGCGGCATTGTGGGGGCACGCCGCTGCAAGCTCCGTGAGTGTGACCGCAGGTCCCGCAGACTCAATGTTCGCCGGGAGTCCCACGATCGTCTCACGGAGAGAAAGAACGGGGAAATGCTGATGTAAACAAGCATTTCCCCTTCTGCCTAGTGACAGGACACTGATCACAGCTCCCTGTGATCGGGAGCGATGATCAGTGTTGTGTCACACGTAGCCCACCCCCCCCCCACAGTTAGAACACATCCCTAGCACACACTTAACCCCTTCAGCGCCCCCTACTGGTTAACCCCTTCACTACCAGTGTCATTTTTACAATAATCAGTGCATTTTTATAGCATTGATCGGCTGTATAAATGGCAATGGTCCCAAAATGGCGTCAAAAGTGTCCGCCATAATGTTGCAGTCACGATAAAAATCGTTGATCGCCGCCATTACTAGTAAAAAAAAAAAATTATTAACAAAAATGCCATAAAACTATCCCCTATTTTGTAGACACTATAACTTTTGTGCAAACCAGTCAATAAACGCTTAGAGATTTTTTTTACCAAAAATATGTAAAAGAATACGTATCGGCCTAAACTGAGGAAAAAAAGTTTTTTTATATATTTGTTGGGGATATTCATTATCGCAAAAACTAAAAAATATTGCTTTTTTTTTCAAAATTGTCACTCTTTTTGTTTATAGCGCAAAAAATAAAAACCGCAGAGGTGATCAAATACCACCAAAAGAAATCTCTGTTTGTGGGAAAAAAAGGACATCAATTTTGTTTGGGAGCCACATCGCACAACCGCGCAATTGTCAATTAAAGCGATGCAGTGCCGAATCGCAAAAAGTGCTCTGGTCTTTGGGCAGCCAAATGTTCCGGGGCTGAAGTGGTTAAGGACTGGAGGTGAAAACCACAAATTAAATGAAAAAGTATCGCTATCATTTGTCTACTGTAATAGAAAAATGGTGCCTTTGTGTCCAGCTCTATTGGACAGAGATGAGCAGGAGCAATGCTGGATCTGCTGCCCATTGCAAACAGTTTGCTTTCATCTTTTAAATTAAAAAAGGAATCCATTTCCTATTGGCACTACTTCCTTTTTTTTTGCACATCATTCCTGGTGTGTGTGTCACAAAGACCATCATTGTTCATATGGTGAATGTGAATACTCACTGACAGGTTACTGCTGTAGACATGGAAATAATAATAATGCAGTATGTGTATTGTATGTGCATTCCATGGTCAAAGAAGTGTCAGCAGTGTATTGACAGTCCTTACATGGATTCTAAAATATTTAGGGGTACTAGCAGTTCGTAACTACCAACTGATGATCCAGAAAGGGAAATATATGATCAGGAAATCTAAAGTTTAGTTGTTCTACATTACCAATGTTTGACCAAACTTGGGGCTCAGCTGAAAAAATGTCTCTATACCATTAATTCTTATTTTTATATTTTTACAGCTTAGCTTGAAAGGCCATGTTCATGTGGATATGGCAACAATACAGTGCAAAGTAAAGCAGCCAATCAGAGTCAACTCTCATAAAGCTATGAGAACTCAAGCATACATCATTGTGCAAAACACAAATACCCAAACTTTAAATCCAACCTTAAGCAGCCAATAGTGGACTACCCAATAAAAGCTGATTTTTTTTTTAGTCAATATCTTGCTAAACGTCTATATTTCATTGCTTGCAGTTGGTCGGTAAACACCTTTACACATATTCTACATTATGCTTTTTAGCACCAGTATTAAAAGAGAACATTAAAAAGGTTATGCTTTGTTTTCTGTTTCCACTTGGATCATTCAAAAAGTTACCATTTGTTCTTCAAAAGCACCATACTGCCAATATCAAATAAAGAAAATAATCAGGCATGATTAAAATATTGTGAGGTCCTTCCCTTCTTGTTAATTTTCAGACACATCATTGCAGGATTACACTGCCACAACCGATGCGTCTCTGATCTGAAAAGGCGAATTTGTTAACCGACTGTTGAGTTTAATGTTATGCTACTATTCTGTCTCTCGTTAGTAACACAAATTACCAGCAATTAGCTGGCTGAATGTTCAAAGGCAATTCCGTCTAGTGTATGAAAAGAGCAATATAAACGCGTAAAGTATCTATCAAATCTAACAGCCCAAACAAAATTAATGATATGAATACAATGAAGGGTTTTCGTGGGATAATTATAAAGAGTGTCTGTCACCAGAACTTAACGTTCCACGAAGTTAGAGATGCGGTGCTGATGATTCCGCTTCGATGTGCTGGGGAGGTGTGGAAGCTTCATTCACTTACTGAACGCTACAGTTGTTTTATTTTATTGGCAGATTATGGAAAGGGAAAGGGGGAAAAAACTGCTTGAGAATTTCTGGCTCACACTAAACCCAAAGAAAGTGACTGTTGTATTTCATCATCCTTTTTTAATACTGTAACTAAACACTCTTGCATGCTCACTTACACACTGCTCCCTGTGTATTACTTACATATCTATAATTAAATAATTAGGAAATGTTCTGGCCTTTTCAAACACTACAAAAGATGATGATTACGAATCGGTGTTGACTAAATCCAAGCCCCAATCATATACATTAATAATTTTGTGTGTGCGTTATTGTTGCTAATACTTAAACAAGCCTGCCCTGCCAGATTCCCCCCTTGCATGCCAGCACACCAATAAATTAAGATATTGCTGGCCGCATCTGCACAGGGGAAATTAGAGCATTACCTGTTCTATGCCAGTGTGCCAACTTCCTCGCTGCATGTGCAACCCATGCTGGGAGACCAGCTGTCTGGGATTGTGCCACTCCGATGAGTACACAGGAGCCAGGGGATCTCTTAGGAGATCTGCTCTAATATCACAACTGCCTCACTGCAGGGCTGTTCCCTTCATAGCACAGTATTCAAACACTTCTTTTTTTTTCCATTACATTTTTTTCTTTCGAGTAAAGGAGGGGTAATGGTAAGGTTTAAAAAAAAAACTTGGGTTCTTTATTCATAAAGATGTTTACATGAATCTATATCAGACAGACAATGGAATCAATGAAAGGTCTAAACCAGTCATAATGAAAAATTACATGGATATTTTAGAAAACCGATCACATGATCAGTTCCTATATATATATATATATATATATATATTGTGAGGGGGCTAGCTCGGCAGCGGGTATGTGTGACCCCCGGGATGGGCTCCCCACCCAAAACAGGCCCAGCAGACGGAGGTTGTGGTTTTCAAAATCAAAAAGGTGCGGTTTATTTTCTATTTACAGTGACAAAAACACAGCAAGGCAAAAAAAACATAAACAAAATAAATCCTGGTCAACTTGACCTCTGACTAAACTTACAGGTTTCCTAACTAACGACTGGGATCAGCCTAGTGCTGTCCTAGTCCCTGGTTTTAAATGTCCAAGCAAAATATAGCCACACAGGCTTTCTCTCACCGCACAGGGGTTCACTCTCCCTAGACAGTCCACACAGGTCTGCTTCCAGGCATGAGCTAACATCTAATGAATCTGGGAGTTTTTTATAGAGGCCTAAATGAGCTGACAAGCTTCAGCTGGCCTCATCAACTCCCTGTCTGCACGACGCCCAGCCCTCTCCCTAGAGGTATGAGTCATCAATGAGCCCACTAGTCTCAGCTGGGCTTATACAACTCTCCACCTAGCTGTATAAGTCAGCGTAAAGCCTGAATCTGGGCGAAATATATCTACCCCCCTGGATGCAACCAGGTGACTTTACCTTCCTGCTGTCACATACCCCCCCCTCTTGTTTTAACCTCGGGGTTGGAACACCAGCAATCAGGCATTCATGTACTCGAGACAAAGCATCCACATTCCCCATTTGAACGCCAGGGCGATGCTTTACTGTGAAGTTGAATTCCTGGAGGGCCAGGAACCACCTATTCACTCTTCTATTTGTTTCCTTGTTTTGAGCCATCCACTTTAACGGAGCGTGATCCGTAACCATGTCAAAGTGCCTACCTAGCAGGTAGTACCGAAGGGAATCTAGAGCCCACTTCACCGCTAAACACTCCTTTTCAACGGTGGCGTAATTTACCTCATGGGACTTCAACTTCCTGCTGAGGTAAATGACTGGGTGCTCTTCCCCGTTCCAGACCTGGGACAATACTGCTCCTAACCCCACATCTGACGCATCACTTTGTACGACAAAGTCTCTAGAGAAGTCGGGTGAGTACAACACTGGCTGGCTACATAAGGCTTGTTTCAAGAATTGGAATGCTGCCTCAGCCTCGGGGGTCCATTTAATCATGACCGACCCTTTCCCCTTCGTCAGGTTGGTTAGGGGCACAGCCTTAGAAGCAAAGTGGGGAATGAATCGCCGATAATACCCAGCGATTCCCAGAAAGGCTCGTACCTGCTTCTTGCTGTTGGGACGTGGCCAACTCTGGATGGCCTCGACTTTGTTGAGTTGGGGTTTTATTACTCCCCTCCCAATGGTGTACCCAAGATATTTGGCCTCCTCCTGCCCAATGGTACACTTCTTGGGGTTAGCCGTAAACCCTGCTTCCCGAACAGAGTCCAGGACTGCTTGCACTTTTGGCAGATGTGAGGCCCAATCTGTGCTATGGACAATTATGTCATCCAGGTAAGCCGCAGCATACTTCCGATGGGGCCTCAGCATCTGGTCCATTTTCCGCTGGAATGTGGCCGGCGCATTCTGTAACCCGAACGGCATTCTTTTATATTGGAACGCCCCGTCTGGGGTTACAAATGCGGTTTTCTCTTTGGCCGACTTGGCCAGGGGGATTTGCCAATACCCTTTTGTGAGGTCAAGAGTCGTCATGTATCGGGCTGTTCCCAGCCGGTCGATCAACTCATCTATACGTGGCATGGGGTAGGTGTCAAATTTTGTAACTTTGTTCAACTGACGAAAATCGTTACAAAATCGCCAGCTCCCATCCGGTTTAGGCACCAACACAATGGGACTAGACCAATCACTTTGGGACTCCTCTATCACCCCTAAGTTCAGCATTCTCTGTACTTCCTCCCGTATTGCCTCCCGTCGGGCCTCTGGGATCCGATAGGGTTTTAACTTCACCCTTTCACCGGGCGGGGTAATAATGTCATGCTCTACCCCAGATGTTTGTCCCGGCAGCTCAGAGAACACCTCCTTGTTGCGAAGTACAAACTCCTTAACCTCCTGTTGTTGGGGTTGTGACAAGGTGGCTGCGATTCCAACCTCAGGAATCACGCAACCAGTTTGAGCTGGTGACCAAGTGTCTGCGACTAGGGACTCTCTATCCCTCCAGGCTTTCAACAGATTAATGTGATAGATCTGTTCGGGCTTTCGCCTTCCTGGTTGTCTGACCTTGTAATTCACTTCGCTCACTTTTTCCATTATCTCGTAGGGGCCTTGCCATTTGGCAAGGAATTTACTTTCAACCGTAGGGACAAGTACCAATATCCTATCCCCCGGGGAAAAGGTACGGGTCTTGGCTCCACGGTTGTACACTCTCTGCTGTGCCAACTGCGCTTGGGCCAAATGTTCCTTCACGATGGGCATTACCTGTGCAATTCGATCTTGCATCAGGGCGACATGCTCAATCACACTCCTGTGGGGAGAACTCTCACTTTCCCAAGTTTCCTTGGCAATATCCAACAGCCCTCTTGGGTGTCTCCCATACAGTAACTCAAAGGGGGAGAATCCCGTAGAGGATTGGGGCACCTCCCTAATAGCAAACATCAAATAAGGAAGTAGACAGTCCCAATCCCTTCCATCTCTATCCACCACTTTCTTCAACATTTGTTTTAGGGTTTTGTTGAATCTTTCAACCAGCCCATCGGTTTGGGGGTGATACACAGATGTACGCAATTGCGTCACTTTGAACAATTTACACAGCTCTTTCATAACCCGGGACATAAAGGGTGTACCTTGGTCCGTAAGCAGTTCTTTACAAATACCCACCCGGCTAAAAACAAGAGATAGCTCTTTGGCTATGGTTTTGGCCGAGGTATTTCTGAGAGGGATCGCTTCTGGATAACGGGTGGCATAGTCCATTATAACCAATATGTACTGGTGCCCCCTAGCGGACTTGATTATAGGACCTACCAAATCCATTGCGATTCTCTCAAACGGGACCTCAATGATGGGTAGAGGGACCAGCGGGCTACGGAAATGTGGCATCGGGGCCGACCTCTGACACACAGGGCAGGAGGAACAATAATTTTCTATGTCCTTCATCACCCCAGGCCAATAGAATCTCTGTAATACCCTCTCTCGGGTTTTCTCTGTCCCCAGATGACCTCCAAGAATGTGCCCATGGGCCAACTCCAACACCAACTTCCTGTAAGGTTTGGGCACCACAAGCTGCTCAACGGTTTCTTCTGCCCTTTTTGCCACCCGATACAGTAGGTCCTTCTCTACGCTGAAGTATGGGTAAGTGCCAGTATTATCTGGGTTCACTAACTCGCCATCTATTTTCACTACGTTTTCCCGTGCCTTTATTAGGGCGGGGTCTTTCAACTGTTCTGTGGCAAAGTTTTCCCTGTGAACCTCAAGATCAGAAAACTCCACAGACGGTAGGTTTTCGTCTGAGGAGGTGGGCTCCTCTCCAGTTTCTTGAGTCTCCCCTGCCAATACTGACAAGGGAAATTCCGGAGAGTCCTCACCACTCTCAGGGGAGTTCTGGCTATCACATTCCTGGTACATAGGGGCACCAGTGGGGGGCTCAGGATCATCCCACAGTTCCCAGAACTTCGGAAAATCCCTTCCCACAATGGCGTCATGCGGTAACTGAGATACTAAGCCCACTGGATGAGAGAGGGTACCTTTGGGGGTCTCGAAACACACCGTAGTCACTGGATACTCTCGGGTGTCCCCATGCACACAAATAACGGCTACCTTGCTATTCCCAGAGACCTCTGTTTTAACTAACTCAGCCTTTATCAGGGTCACAAGGCTACCTGAATCCAGCAATACCACAACATTTCTACCATTAATACACATTTTGCATAAATGTTTCTCAGTTCCCCGAATGGCAGTGCATGCGACTGTCGCACACAGCGACTGACGTCTGCCCGTCAGAAAGTCACACTGCATGGGTTCCTCCACAACCGGGCAATTTGCTGCAATATGTCCCGCTTGCCGGCAGCGGTAGCAAACGATCCTTCTTGCGGCCTCTTGAGCCGCTGATTTCCCAGGCTGTTCTCGCCAAACTTGGGGTAGAGCTCCCACCCTCTCACTCTCTCCACCCTCACCCCTTGGAATCCTCTTATCCGCCCCTGGGGATGGTCTGGTCTTAGGGTGGAAAGTCCGAGTGTCTCTGGAAGAGGCCGTCAGGTTCTCTGTAGCCAAGTATTTCTCCACACGATCCACAAGACCATCGGCCGTCTCTGGGTCTCCATGGCTTACCCACTTTTGGATGGCAGTAGGAAGAGCTCTCAAAAACCGATCCATTACAACACGTTCCACAATCTTTGGTGCGGACAAAGTCTCTGGCTGTAGCCACTTTCTGCTCAGGTGAATGAGATCATACATTTGAGACCTGGGGGGTTTTCCAAGCTGGAAAGTCCAGTTATGCACACGCTGAGCCCGGACAGCCAGGGTGACACCCAGCCTTGCCAATATTTCAGCTTTTAGCATCACATAGTCTTTTGCTTGGTTAGGCTCTAGGTCATAGTAAGCTTTCTGCGATTCACCAGTTAACAGAGGAGCCACTAGTCCAGCCCACTGCTCCTCAGGCCACTTTTCTCTTTCAGCGGTCCTTTCAAATGTGGTCAAAAATACCTCTGGATCATCCTCTCCAGTCATTTTTGTCAATAAACGACTCACCCCAAAGGACGCGGTATTAGTGGGACGGCTTTCCTCACTGGTCTGCGGACGTTGCTGCATTACTGCTTCCATCTGTTGTTGTAGTCTCTGCTCTTGCTTCTGCAACAGGTCTATGAAGCGGGCCTCAGATTGCTGTTGGGCTTGTTGCTGAGCCTCCAGACTCTGTTGTAAAGTTGCAAGGCTCTGTTGATGAGCTTGCTGCTGGGCTGCAAGGCTCCTTTGCAAACCTGCATTTGTCTGCTGTTGATTGGCATTTGCTAGAGCCAGCTGTTTCAGTATCTCCTCCATGCTGGCTTAAAAAAAAACTGCCACTGGTTCTCCACCAACTGTGAGGGGGCTAGCTCGGCAGCGGGTATGTGTGACCCCCGGGATGGGCTCCCCACCCAAAACAGGCCCAGCAGACGGAGGTTGTGGTTTTCAAAATCAAAAAGGTGCGGTTTATTTTCTATTTACAGTGACAAAAACACAGCAAGGCAAAAAAAACATAAACAAAATAAATCCTGGTCAACTTGACCTCTGACTAAACTTACAGGTTTCCTAACTAACGACTGGGATCAGCCTAGTGCTGTCCTAGTCCCTGGTTTTAAATGTCCAAGCAAAATATAGCCACACAGGCTTTCTCTCACCGCACAGGGGTTCACTCTCCCTAGACAGTCCACACAGGTCTGCTTCCAGGCATGAGCTAACATCTAATGAATCTGGGAGTTTTTTATAGAGGCCTAAATGAGCTGACAAGCTTCAGCTGGCCTCATCAACTCCCTGTCTGCACGACGCCCAGCCCTCTCCCTAGAGGTATGAGTCATCAATGAGCCCACTAGTCTCAGCTGGGCTTATACAACTCTCCACCTAGCTGTATAAGTCAGCGTAAAGCCTGAATCTGGGCGAAATATATCTACCCCCCTGGATGCAACCAGGTGACTTTACCTTCCTGCTGTCACAATATATATATATATATATATATATATATATATATATATATATATATATGTATGTATGTATGTATGTATGTATGATATATAACAAAAAGAAGGCAATTCTGGTAAAATGTTGACAGCCTTATCGATTGCTGCCACATTTTCAAATGATAAACAAAAATATATATTGATTTGTCTATAGAGGATGTTTTGGAATGTTGAATCTGTAGTAAACTGTGATTTAATCATTAAAACAAAAGCCAAAACATTTGGTATAGGATACCTGAAAAAATAGGCTCTTTGATTTTTTGTTTATGGCAATCAATGGTAAAAAAAAACAAAAAAAAAACACAACAAAATGTCACCTATTTGGTTAGGTTACAGATGCATCCATTGTATAGGGCTGCAGTTGGCAATTGGTTCCCTTCCCCCAACATAAACAGAACCGTGTTAATATAAAAGTGATAAACTCTAAGCTGTCCACCTATTTAACATCAAATAAATAGATGACTTCATCCCTGCCACCCAGCCTGACTCAAGTCTGATCAGAGTATCACTTTGCACAATGGCTAAATCCTGCTAAGGTTTAATGTCTAGCTGTGTGCATTTTGCTCTGTATTAGCATGTACAATGGAGCACTTTGATTCCCCCCAACCCCCTTTCCATTTCTCTCCTTTTTCGCTCCCCTATCTGAATGCCAGAAGCTGGTGAATATATACATGCTTCATAGCTTCAGCTAAACCTTTTGTTCTTCTGGGGATTTCAGCTGGCGTAACAGCGAGAGCGAAAGGAGAAAAAGAAATTCACAGGGGTTGTAAAGGTTTGAAAGAGGCAAATTACCTCTGAGCTGTGGCATGGCACATTATTTGTATGTGTGATGTACAGGTCTGCAAATAATTTTAACCCCAGCTCACACGAGAAAGGGCGAATGCCACTTTGCAACACCTTTTTGGCCAAGATAAGGTTAATGGAACCCCCAAAGTGATGACACCAAAGCTCAGAACACTGCAGCGGGATAATTACTCAGCTTCCTCACAGCTGAGTTTCACAGATGCATTATTAACGGCACATTCCATGCCCTAACGAGCAGCCACCGTAGGTGGAGGGATTTTTTTTCTATCTCTCTCCCTTCTCTCTCTCTCTTTCACTAACCCAGCATCTGCCATACAGGTTAGCTTACGGACAAAAAAAATAATAATTTCCAGCCAGTTCTGGCAGACAGTGTGTTTTGTGAGCGAAGCACCTTGGGAAGCGGCACACTTGGGAACAGCTGATATTTTGCTATTCATTGTCACAGAGCCCAACACCTCTAATCCTAAAAGTTTTCAAGAAGATGCACATCTGCCACCCAGCACGACCTACAGTAGAAGCGTGACTCATAATGCTACCCGAAAAGCACATTTTGCCCCTCTTCAGCAAGCGAACAACACAGACTACAGACAAAGAGGATTATTGTTACCCTAATTATACAAAGTAGCTCTGAAACACTGGATTGCAATGAAGTAGCAAAACTAAGCCAAAGAGCTCCCTGCCACATCATTTTCTATCACAGAAAATATTTGTTTAGTTTATCTACACTACCGACAAATTATTCTTGCTTCTTTACTACTCTGTTATAGAAATGTTACATCAGAGTAGCTCTAGATAAAGACAAAGGGAATTATATATAATACCAAAACAAATTTCATTGTATCATATGCATATGTGAAAACATATATAAATAACTAACATAACTACAATGTGAAAATGCCATTTAAACAAGTTGTGTATTACAAGCCATATAACCAACGCATTTGTAGAACACCTAAAGCATATGTGAGCACCAAATAGAAAAGTAATTATAATGAAAGAAATACAATAAAAAGCTAAATATAAGTTCTAGTTAAAAGAAAGCCAAAGGCCATGGTGCCTAAACTGTCAAGAGTAAAGAGTAAAGCCGTGTACACACGATCGGTTTTACCGATGAAAACAGTCCGATGGACTGTTTATCGGACGAACCGATCGTGTATGGGCCCCATCGGTCTTTTTTCCATCGGTGTGAAAAAATAGAACATGTTTTAAATTTATCCGATGGGAAAAAAAACGATAGCAAAATCCGATCGTCTGTGTGGAAATCCATCGGATAAAAAACCCACGCATGCTCAGAATCAAGTCGACGCATGCTCAGAAGCATTGAACTTAATTTTTCTCGGCTCATCAGAGTGTTTTACGTCACCGCGTTTGAAACGGTCCGTTTTTTGACTGATAGTGTGTGGGCAAGACTGATGGAAGACAGTTTCATCAGATTTCCAATGGAAAAAAACATCGGATTAGAATCTATAGGATATCCGATCGTGTGTACAGGGCTTAAGGAATACGTTCAATAGTCCATTACATCTTTTCTTTAATGCATGCTCAAGTGAGGAAGCAGTGTGGTAACATGACCAAAAAAACATTTATGATCAGCCTCAAACAACAATCTTTGTATACATTCTGGCAACTAATGTCCAAATAGAATAAAGGGGCATCCTTAAAGAGCAAGTTTACCTATTCCAGAAAATAGCCTATGAAGTCAAGGGCCCTTAGTGGATATTTTAAAAAAAGCAGTTGAACTTCGAAGTTAATTTTAGTGTCATACCTGTTACATTTGGGCCCCTTTAAAACTTGGTTGAAAAATTCCTAGTTATCAATCCCCATGTCCTGTCTTGTTGCTAGGATGTACAAATCATTGGGACCCTCACCCCCAAGAATACAGGTGCAAAAACCATTGGTTTTCACGTTGGATGCTTGGGGATTTCCCCAGAGCTTAGTGAATGTTGCAAAGTTTCACTTTGCAAATCACGTGCAAGGGAAAAAAAAGAACAGCATTTTTGCTTGCACATGATTGGATGACAGACGTCAGCAAAGCTTCACCTCATTAACTAAGCTCTGGGGCATTTCCCAGCAAAGCGCAACTTCCCCTGCAGAGTGAACAGCACTTTTTTTAATGAACATTGTACAAACTGCACAGTTTTTAATATCTACTGGGGCCCCTTGACTGCATAGGCTATTTTCTAGAAAAGGTGAACTGAGCACTAGATTTTTTTCAAAATATGATCCATCAGTTTATAGCAAGCTTTCTAATGGGATCACCTTAAATATGAATCTATACATACATCAACAAAAAACTAAACTGCCCTTTCCAGCAAGATATTCTTAGTAATACAAGCTTCCATTCCACAAGCAAATAAATAAATAAGAGTTTCACGTCAAGGTGACCCTTCATGAGTAACCCCCAGTGTTTGTGCATGCATACTAAACAAACAGTCTCCCAGTAATTAACACCAGTGCTTAATGAAGTCCAGCTGCCTCTATGGCAAGCTGACGGAATGCCAACGCTTGCTGAATGCCACTTCAGTTTTAGCAGACCCAAGATATAGTTGCACATTACAATTTACCACTGGGAAGAATAGAACTAAAAATAGTCTTTTCACTTTGTAATGGCCAAATATTTTATTTGGCCAACAAACTGTACCATCAAATGGATGCACATTTAAAAGACGAAAACTTTGGAAAATCTTTAAAATCGAATCAAACATTTTGAGACTGTTTAAAACTTTGTGACTTGAGGGGTGATTTCATCCACAGGAAACACCAGGCAAAATGTTGCATTTTTGTTAAGATGCTATCCATGCTGAAACAAGCATGTTGTGTGTTTGCTACTGCAGTTAAATGTGTGATATACTACATTTTGTGCGATTTTACATTAGGAATAATGGGCTCCATTCACAAAGCAATATCTTACCGCATGCAAGAATGCAGTAAGATACCACACAGCACATTTCAAAAAGCTGAAATTTCGCCTGGGCAGGAAGGGGGAGGGCAGTATGGAGACATTCCTGTTCACTTTAACAGCATTCTCCTATAATGTACCAGTTATACTGCGTACACACGATCGGAAATTCCGTCAAGAAAAACGTGGATTTTTTCTGATGGAATGTTTGCTCAAACTTGTGTTGCATACACACGGTCACACAAATCTTGTCGGAAATTCCGACCATCAAGAACGCGGTGATGTACAACACGTACAACGAGCCGAGATCAATGAAGTTCAATAGGCAGTTCGGCTCTTCTGCTTCATTCTGAGCATGCGTGTTTTTTTGCGTGTCGCAATTGCATACAGATGAGCGGAAAAATAGAGAACCTGCTCTCAATCTTTTGTTGGCGGAAATTCTGACAGAAAAAGTCAGATGGAGCCTACACATAGTCAGAATTTCCAACAAAAAGCTCTCAGACTTTTCTTGTCGGAATTTCCGATCGTGTGTACGCGGCATTAGCCATTTGTCACTGAGGCACTCAATCTGTAACTGGTCAAATATTTCAAAGAATTTAGCCCTTCAATTAATTAGGATATGACATTTCTGTGTCATGGGCCACTTTGCACGTGTTAAGGGCTGAATATGGTTCATTTCAATTATTATCATCTCCATTTTACGAGTAATAGGTACACTATAAAGCAAACCTCTTCCCAGATTGTATTAGTCAAATCTGATTTCCCACTAGTTTCTGGGATCCAGGGAAATTACTTATGCAGAGTCTTATGCAAAACCTACCCTGTGCACCTGCTAAAACTGCTCTGTCTACTGCCAGGTATTGCCATATTGGATATGCCTGCCCTCGCTTTTCCACCACTGATGCTGGCTCTCTGCTACCTCAAACAGCCTCTGACTACCGTGTTTCCCCGAAAATATGACCTACCCCTAAAATAAGACCTAGCAATACTTTCCAGGAGGGCTGCAATATAAGCCCTACCCTGAAAATAAGACCTAGTTTAAAATGCTTGTAAAATCCTATAATCCAGTCTATTACAGTAATATATAATGTACAATGTGTGTGCTTCTGTAATATAAGTGCGGGGAAGAGAGCTCCGGGGGGTCACAGAAGCGCAGAGTGGCACTATCATGAAGGTATTTGGCACAATTATATTACAGAAACACACACATTGTACATTATTTACTACTGTAATAGAGTGGATTATAGGATTTTACAAGCATTTTACCTTAGTTCATACTGGGGATTCCTGTCAGGCAGGGAGAGAGAGGGGGAGACAAGACAGCACATTACATGGTAAGACCTACCCCGAAAATAAGCCCTACTGTGTCTTTTGTTGCCAAAATTAATATAAGACCCCGGCTTATTTTCAGGGAAACACGGTATTAGCAAAGCTGAAGGGGCATACAGCAATACCTGGCGTCCAACAAATATAGGGATCGAACAAACCTGCAGTGCTTGATTCTGATAAGTTTTACAGCACTCGTAACTCATGGAAAGATTGAATGAGGAACTAATGGAACCAACAGAAAGCTACAAGATTGCCCTACACATAGAAATGTTTTGGAATGATTTTGTGGCGACAGCCTATCTTTAAAACGGACTTTAAAGACATAGCTGTAGTTTTTATCACTCAAATGCAAAAAGCTAGTTATATATGAATAGACATGCAACACATTATCAATGTCCCTACTCTTGAATGGCAATACGTTAAGTAGGTATTTTGTATGCACTGCAAAATTTTGAAAATCAATTCTTATTATTAGTTATTATGACTGCCACACAATTCCATTAAAACAAGAAACCTTCTTAGCAATTTTATATTTATCATAAGGCTGCCATTAACATTAGCTAAAAAATAATCCTAAAAGTTTTGTGAAAAAAAAACAAAAAAAAAACATGCACATCTGTGTCACTAGTAGCTGGGAAACACTGGAAGGGCTTCATGACCCTTGACTTGCTTGGCCAGACAGACACAGAATCTGCTGGTTTGCAATGGATTAGATTACATGCCAACGGAGGCTGAGCAAGATAAGGCCCATGCAGCTTAGAGTCTTCAATTATTAAGCTACCTCATAAACAAAACAGTTGTGTTCATCAAGAACATATTGGAAACTTGGAAACAAATGTTCGATGGGGAAGTAATCCATCCAATAAGGCAGGAAACCAAAAGCCTTTCAGAAAGCAATTGCAAAAAGGAACAGTAAAAAATGCATCACACAGAATTTTAAAGGGGAACTCAAGTCTTTTTTTTTTTAAAGAATTATGTGATGAAGTCGTAAAGTACAGCAGATTTCTGTTGCTGGACTCCGCCATTTCAAAGTGCCTCTCTAAGCACATCTGCCACTAGCAGATCTTACTTAAACAGGATGTGTCAAAATGTTCCCTCAGTCTAGTCATTAGGGAAAACTTTGAACACAAGCTCTGTAGAAGCAGGGAAGGCTGGTGGCAGACACACTTGGCATGGAACATTTTTAAATCCAAGGATTAAGACAACAGAAATAGGTACTGTGGATGTATTTTGTGATGCCTTGATCCTTTCTCTTTACACAATGAAGATTTTAGAGCTTTTTTTTTCTAATAGAGGGAAAACAATAGACTTATGCCGCGTACACACGATCATTATTCACGGCGGTTAAAAAAACGCCGTGAATAATGACATTAAAAACGAGGGAATGGCTTGTTCCCCACACACGGTCGTTTTTCACGTCATTTTTTCTCTTGACGAGAAAAACGACCGTCTGTGGGCTCCGTGGCAGTGTTTCCCTATGGGAAAACTGGCACGGAAAACATGTCGAAAAAAACGACGAGAAAAATTAGAACATGTTCTAATTTTTCACGTCGTTTTTAATGCCGTTTTTCTCGTCGAAAGGAAAAAAATTTGTTTTTCTCGACGAGAAAAACGGCCGTGTGTACGCGGCATTACAGAATCTGTCTCCTCTAACATGCTTATATCACTAAGGCTGCCATAGACATTGCAAATTTTGTTCTTGCAACCACAGGTTTCTCGTTGTTTTTTTCGACATGTTTTCCGTGCCAATTAGCTCGATTCCCTCATCAACACAGACAGTATTGATGTGGGAATCCCTCCTGCTGAGCTCCTGCAAGCTGTCTCTGCCGGGAGAAGACAGTGATTACCGCTAGCGGTTATTGCAGCTGATAGCGATAGTCATAGGTAAAACCCAGCAGGCTGGTTGTACCCAAGTTGATCGATCAACTTGGTACATTCAGCCTGCCCATACACGGTTCGAATCTTGGCCGGTTTCTGCTGAACCATGTATGGCCTGCCTAAGGGATGCACTGAAGGTGGTCCTCCTGCTGCATCTATAAAAATGGTACTTGTATCCTACAGACTAGTTCTGGAACACCCTGCAGTAATGGATTTACAAACAATAGGTACTTTGCTGTGCCTCATAGCATTTAGGGGCTTATTTCTACATGCCATCTGTGATGACAGGTTTGCTGTAACATACAACCCCCGCTAACTTTACAACAGGTCTACAAAAAAGGGAGGTTGTTTCTATAACCACATAACTTTATCAAGCGTACTCCAAGCATCAATCTTGGCTAGATCTTGGTTTGTTTTTTTAAAAGGGTTTATTATTAATTTTTAATCCCTTATTGTTTATAACTACTCTGCAACACACACACTGCTTGTATGTTCTTACTGAATCCTTGGTCGAGTCCAATAAAATGATAATGACTCTTTCTAGTGGGCTGCAAAAAGCAGTTTTATTAACCTACTCCTCTGCTCCCCAGCAGATAGTGCTCTCCTCTTCTCCCCTGCTTTCTGGCAATGGACTGTCCCTCAGTATCCCCACATCCAGAGTCATGATGCTGTCAGAGGACCTGCATCTGCAGAAGCTTAGGGAAGAAGAGGCTGTGGGGACCGATCTAGCAGCATGGAGGAAGCCCGTAGAGAGAATTTTTTTGGGGCTCACTAAACCTATGAAAGCTTTCAACTAGGGTTGTCCCGATACCACTTTTTTAAGACCGAGTACAAGTACCGATACTTTTTTTCAAGTACTCGCCGATACCGATTACTGATACTTTTTTTCAATGTCATGTGACAGTTTGAAAGATGGGGACTGATAGGTGGCACTTATGGGCACGGATCGATGGCACTTATGGGCACTGATAGGTGGCACTTGTGGGCAGTGATAGGTGGCACTTGGGGGCACTGATAGATGGCACTTGTGGGCAGTGATAGGTGGCACTTGTGGGCAGTGATAGGTGGCACTTGTGGGCAGTGATAGGTGGCACTGATTGCACAGAAAGGTGGCACTTGTGGGCACTGATAGGTGGCACTTGTGGGCACAGAAAGGTGGCACTTGTGGGCACAGAAAGGTGGCACTTGTGGGCACAGAAAGGTGGCACTTGTGGGCACAGAAAGGTGGCACTTGTGGGCACAGAAAGGTGGCACTTGTGGGCAGTGATAGATGGCACTGATTGCACTATTAGTGCAATCAGTGCCATCTATCAGTGCCCACAAGTGCCACCTATCAGTGCAATCAGTGCCCATAAGTGCCACCTATCAGTGCAATCAGTGGCATCTACCAGTGCCACCTGATAGGTGGCACTGGTAGATGGCACTGATTCCACTGATAGGTGGCTGGCACTGAAATGCTGCGGGGGGTGGGGGGGAAATGACACAGGATTTAAGAAAAAAAAAAACTGCTGCAACGGCCATCTTGGTACACCCTGCACTCGGCTGCAGTAAGCAACAGCAGACATCTTGTTACACCCAGCCCATATAGCTCGGGCTGGGTGTAACAAGATGTCTGCTGCTGCTTACTGCAGCCGAGTGCAGGGTGTACCAAGATGGGCGTGGGGACGTTCAGCCGCTGACGGCGACCGAATGTGACAGCACCGGTCACCGATCCTGATACGGCTGCGCCCTGAACCCCTGCCAGCTTACCAGGTTCAACTGCAGGTGAGGGACTCGCTCTCCGCCCGCGGACTCCGTCCACCGACTGTGCCCGCCCTCTTCAGCCAGACTCTGCCCGCACTTTCCTCTTCCGCCCTCCCCAGCCACTGACTCCTCCCGCCCTCTCCGCCCACACTCCCCCGCCCTCTCTCCTGCCCTCCCCAGCCACTGACTCCTCCCGCCCTCTCCGGCCACAAAAAAAAAGTATCGGGTGAAGCATCGGGATCATTTGCGCGAGTACAAGTACTCGCGCAAATGCTTGGTATCGGTCCCGATACCGATACTAGTATCGGTATCGGGACAACCCTACTTTCAACCCACTGTAAGGGAGCATCTTTCCTTTCTCTGGAGTTCAGCTCTATGTCTTTTCCAGTGTAAACAGACCAATTGGAGACATTCCTTTTTTTATATGTAGTTAAGTGGTCAACTCCAGAATTTAAAAATACTGTGTTACAGCACCAATGTCCCCATAAAGGTATAGAAAATACAAAGTAGGGGGGATGGAACTTTCTAGGTTCAATTAGTACAAGGACATATCAAATTGAATAAAATCGCAATTTATTAAAGTTACAAGGGTACATAAAAACAATATTATACAATTTGTCCCTGAGGAAGACATACGGCGAAACATGTAGGATTAAGATGTGGGAACAACTATAGGAGCTACAAGAACACGTCTTGAATGACCATAAAGTTAAAACAGGAAGGAGGAAATAAAAAGCATTTATCTTATGTAGCGCCCTGCTCCCAATGAGTGTGCGCTATATGTTAAATTATAGTTGTTTGAGCAATAGTTTGGCTCAGAGGGATTGTGTTACAAATTGCATTCTGTTTCAGTTCAGCTGGTTGTGTGATTTCCCTCCTGTCACCTCTGGTCAGGATTGGAAAGGCTACAGGCTGGACGTATTGTGTACCTCTTTCCCAGAAAGCAGCCCAGGGGGCGTGGTGAACCCACTGTGCATGCTGGGAGAGGGTATTTAAGTGACAGATGCCATTAGGGTGGAGGAGAATTGGGGGTCGTCTTCTTCGATCCTCACTTGAAGGCCCTCCTGGCCTCATTGATGTGTCGGCAGTTCCCGCCTCGGAGCCACGTTGGCCCGAAGCCTCGCAACTGAGATGTAGGCTCAGTAGTTGCTGGGGCCTACTGATCCAGGGATGATCCTGTGTCGCCTTGCCTGATGGAAGGGACCGAGCAATTGAGGACTCAATTGGAGGATGCATCCGGATCATAATCTACCCCACAGTGCTGCCGGAGCGGCTAGAAGATCCTGGCACTGAGAGCTGTGTTCTTCATCCAGAAGGTAGCCCAAGTAAAGGTTACTCCAAGTCTGTGGCAGAGACTGTTCCATTTAGACTGTTCCATTTACTCCAAGTCTGTGGCAGAGACTGTTCCATTTACTCCAAGTCTGTGGCAGAGACTGTTCCATTTACTCCAAGTCTGTGGCAGAGACTGTTCCATTTACTCCAAGTCTGTGGCAGAGACTATATGTGATCGAGCTGTACATCGGCTGCTAGGCCAGTGAGATTGGGCCTATCCTGTGTTTGCAGAGTCCAGTGTGGAGACAGTTGTTCCTCTGGACCTAGGAGAATTCTTGTGATTCGCAACTAAGGTACCTGTGTCCTCCCCATCCCTTCATGCCCTCTGTTGGAAACTTTTATTCAAATAAACCCTTGAAAGAAACTTTGTGTTGGTGCAAATTTCTTCTAGACAACTCTTCAAGGAGAACCCCTGAGACGAGCATACGTGAACAGTGAGGTAACGTGCAAGGCCCAAAATTGAACCAGCGGCCCGCTATGGGGGTATTGCTATACTTATAATATACAATACAAAATGTCTGCTGAAATCTAATTTGGTAACTACAGGCTGGATTTTAACCCAGTGTACCTATGGTCAAAACGTATTTTTTAGTATTGGAAAGGGTGAGGAAGGCAATGAAAGGAAACTATTCTGTTAACAACTTTCGAAGGTTGTTTTTTTCTCTTATTGTGTACATATTTCCTCTTATTACCTGTTCTGTCTCTGAGACCGTATAGGAAAATCTCTCTTATGGGACAAAAACCTGACAGGCGTCTTAACCATTTGTTACTCTATTGAAAAAGAAAGGCATTGCTTTACAAATAATTTAAAATGTATATACATAGCTAAACCTTTTAGTTGTTTTTGGCTAGAGCAAGGAATGGTTAAAACTCTTAAAACTCCTCTCTGATTTTATTTTTGGTTATTTTTTTCCTCTTTGGAGAGACTTCCTTTTTGGCTGTTATCCTATAGATGCAAAAAGAAATGAGAGAAAATGTCCCCATAGTTTAATAAATCTTAAGCTTAACACACAATCTGGCTATACAAGTGCTTTTAGATCTACCAACAAGTATGTAGTGCAAGTACCTGAATAACTGGATTGAATATTGTACAGTTCTGGTAAATCTAAAGCCTAGGGCTGTTACTGATTAAAATTTTCATGTTCGATTAATCGATTTTTTTTAATCGATTAATCAACTAATTTCGATTAATTATAACGCACATACAGATCCAACTACTTTTAGCTGATCTCCTTGCAGGCCGATTCCCTGTGCAGCTACCAACCACTGGAAAAATGGATAGCAGGATACAAAAAACACACAAAGGCAGCGCTTGATGGGACTAGCATTAAAACTTTTATAGTCTTCAAGTAGGTAACAAAATAAATATTGCACTGGAGATAAAATCGATTTAGATACGTAAACTGTAAAAATGGTGCGAGTAATACCAAATGGTAGCAAAAGCAGTCATAAAAACATGTAGCTAAGTATGATACTGGTATAAAAATGTGTACAACGATACCACTGCTGAATCCAGATGAGAAGGGGCTAACATCAGTCCGTCGGCATGTAGATGTCCCGTGAAGGGAACTATCACAACTCCCAGTGGATGGCTGTAGAATCCCAGGTTGATAGAGGGAAGTGATAGAGGGAAGTGTAACAGCCCTTGCGTGTGGCAGATAGTAAGGTCCCGCATGCAGATATGAAGGCACAGCAAAGGAGCCCTTCAGATGGACACGGCAAGCCCAAAGAATTTTGATCGATCAAAAGAATTAATAGTTAATTTCCACAGCCTTACTAAAGCCGATTGTACAGCAAGTGTGCAGTCAGATTGTAATATGTAGGGTGGCCTTAGACAACTGTCACAATAACTGTCCCCATTGGATGATTTCCTCTGCATTTCTGTACTGGTGACAACACAACATTTTGAAGGGGGCAAATAAATGAGTTAATGAACTAGCTATAGAATTCCTTTCTAGTGCTCCTTTTTTTAACATCCACTTTGGGAATTAGAAATCATCAGCAATACTTCAGCATTATAAAAGCATGAAATGCATTTCTTTAAGTCACAAAGATGAGAATTATGTAGTACATTCTTATGAACATGATACATTCCCAACTGTCTTCCCACGTACTTAATATCTTACAGCCATACTGCATGTGGCCACTCCGCAGATGCCACAAATTATAAAATATAGCTAGATGGATGGAAAGGGAAAAAAGCTTCGTCTCTGGCACCCGCTGAAGGTACTGTATATTTACTGACAATATTACTCTAATGTTGAATGCCTTTAAAAGGATACGTTTGGGTAACAGTACTACATTCCTATTCCACTGCCCCTTCCGAGGTTATTTTTTTTTTTTTTTCAGGAAAAGATTTTAAAGCAGATTTGGTAGACAGTATAGCACAGGTAGCAGAGCGCTGCATAAATAATACCTGCTCCATGCACTATGAGCAATCAGACTGCAGATTTGTCATGTCAGTGTTATTTATTTATAAAGAGGAGTATCTATTTGATAGATCTTCATGGATGTAGTACATCTAACTGAAAGACCATGGGTTAACATGGCGATAACACAGGAATTACAGATACATTACTTAGGGCAGAAAGAAAAGGAAGCAGGGAAACATAAGACAGAAAGGAAAATTAAAGGTAGCAAGGAGATGGCAAAGCTAGAGTTGAAAAATAAGCCTGGCAACTTACTGCTGATTTACTATACCATGTAAGAATGTGTCAACAAGTTACCAGCAATGTACACTGCAGTTCCCTCTGTTTTTGCCTATAACGTATAACAGCTCTAGCAAAGCCAAAGCCATGTCCTTTTGCCCCTTCTGCAGAATGGAGATTTGTTGAATTTGCAAAAACTAGGGCCAGAGGTTAATATTGGCAGCAAAAAGGGCTGGCTAACATGAAGTGATTGTAAAGGCAGGTGTTTTTTTTATCCAGCGATGTGGCAGGAGAGACTCGGCTGCCCGGGACTCTCCTCCTCAATGGCTAAGACAGCAGCCGAGCGTCATTGTCTCCCACTGTCAATCAAAGTCAGTGAGCCAATGAGGAGAGAGAGGGTGTGAGGCCTAGCCGGGGCTCTGTGTCTGAATGAACACACAGAGCTGCGGCTCGGCTCGTGTGCCCCTATAGCAAGCTGCTGCTGTGGTCACACTCAGGAGGGAGGGGCCAGGAGAGCCGAAGAGGGACCCGAGAAGAGGAGGATCCAGGCTGCTCTGTGCAAAACCAACTGCACATAGGAGGTAAGTATAAAGCCTCGTACACACGGTCGGACTTCAAACAAACTTTTCCGTGGATTTTTGTCCGAAGGGAGTTGGCCGGGCACACCCATAGCATACACACGACAGGACTTTTCTGCAAACTTTCCCAAAACTTTCCCAACATCACATGGTTTTTCTGCTCTTTTCTGCTCTTTACCGCCACACTTTGGTCAACTTCTGCTATTATTGGTTGATTTTAACATTGGTTCTGGGCATGCATATTTGTACTTCGGACAAAAATCCGATGGATTTCTGTACACACAGTCGGATTTTGCATCATCGAATTTTTGTTACCGAAAAGTTTGTCTGTTTGCAGCGCGAACATTTGTCCGATGAAAACCGAAAAAGTTTGTCCGATGGAGCGTACACATGGTCAGATTTTTTGGAAAACGTGCTCATTTTGAAGTTTGTTGGGAAAAAGTCTGACCGTGTGTACGGGCCTTTAGATGTTTTTTTTTTTTTTTAAGCAAAACAATACAAGAGTTTAGTATCACTTTAAAGTTTACATAAAACCCAACAATAAACTTCTCTTACTTGCTCTCATTTAGTCTGTTAAGTATACATTTGAAAGCATTTTGTTATATCGGTTTCATAAGTGCAAAAAAAATACCTGAAATCCAGTGATGTCCCGTTTCATATCTACAGTTTTCTTTAAAAAAAATTAGTAGGAAGAGTGATAAATCTACAGAATACCTCCATATTACTCAGAAGAGAAGAATGATTAGTGTTTTGTAGTCCTAACATGCTGTTCCTCCATAGATACAATAAAGCGAGTAAGGGCTGTCCCCCTAGGACAGAAAGTGTTTTTAGACAAAATTATCAGGTGAAAACAGAAAAACAAGGGCTGTAAAAAAGGAAACTAATGCAGACACTATATTGAAGGACTGGTCAAGTTATATTTTTGCATATATCTAGCTAAAATAATAAAATAGTTAAGCCAAGACCAATTTCTCTGTAATAGAGAAGAGGTCCATCACCTTAGGACACTGACAAAAAAAAAACGGAGAACCCACGGAGTAGGGTAGAGTTAAAAGGGGACAGCCAGGGGGCATGTCCTCAAAAGGTTTGCCAATGTCCAATCGCCTGAAGGTACCAATTTAAAACCCAGGGTCTATGAATATCAAGCTTGTGTCTAGTATTGCACGAAAAGATATCTTTTTTTTGGGCTAAATAAGAAAAAGAATGAACCAAAAGTATTCACTTGCAAGTATAAAATTTAGTCAAACCACACTAATCAATTTCTACCCTAGGGAATTCAAAAAAGCCTTCCTGGAACCCTGAATAATATCAGGAACCAAAATAGGTTTAAATGTTTTAAGTGTCCGAATACTAAAGTTGGTTTACAGTAGTGATGAGCCGAACACCCCCGGGTTCGGTTCGCACCAGAACCCGCGAACGGACCGAAAGTTCGAACGAACATTAGAACCCTATTAAATACAATGGATGCGAACGTTCGAATTCTAAAGTGCTAATTATAACAACTATTATGCATGTTATTGTCCTAAAAAGGGTTTGGGAACCCGGGTTCTGCACCAGGGGACATGTATCAATGCAAAAAGAAGTTTTAAAAACGGTCGTTTTTCGGGAGCAGTCATTTTAATGATGCATAAAGTGAAAAAAAAAAAGTCAAATATTCCTTTAAATATCGTACCTGGGGGGTGTCTAAAGTATGCCTGTGAAGTGCCACGTGTTTCCCGTGTTTAGAACTGTCCCTGCACAAAATGACACTTCTAAAGGAAAAAAAAGCCATTTAAAACTGCTTGCGGCTTTAATGTAATGTCTGGTCCCGGTAATATGGATGAAATTCTTTAAGAAAAATGGCATAGCTACCCCATGACCCCCCCCCTACCCCAGCCCATTACCAGCCCCTTTGGGTCTTGTATGGATATTAAGGGGAACCCCGCACATAAAATAAAAAAGGCCCTATATACTCTGAACAGCCCTATACAGGCGGTGCATACAAGACAGGGACTGTAGGTTTGTTCTTATGTAGAGTCTGTTTGTAATTTTGAACAGGTACATTGTTGAAGTGTAGCTCCAGACCAAAAATCTATTTTTAAACTTTTTGGAAAACATAGGTAAGGGTTATCACCCCTGTAACATTTGTTTTGCTGTCTGTGCCCCTGTTCAGAACATTTCACCTCACTTTCCGTCCCAATGACAACTGTTTTTGAAATGTGGTGTTTTTCTTGAAACAAGGATTGCTGATAAAGCATCAGTACAGAGGAGACACCTTTCTCCCATATTTATTCTTACAGGAGAGAATTTTCCTTCCTAGTGGTAGATTTCCTCTCACTTCCTGTTGTCTTCTTGCGTTTGCAAGTAGGAGTCGTTTGTAAGTTGGATGTTTGAAAGTAGGGACCTGCCGTATATACTCTGCAGAAATAGGCCCCTTAGTTGTTGGTGTTGGCACAACACTGTAAGCACTCACAGTTACTCTTGGTTGGTGCTGGAACGCCCTGCTGTCAACTATTATATCAGGAATTTTAATTACATATAATTGTTGAACAGTGGTAGTAAAAATTGCGCCTTTGATGGTGGTGCTGGTGCCACAACACTGTAAGCCCTGACAGTTACTCTTGGTGGGTGCAGCAATGGGCCCTGCTGTGAATTATTAGATCAAGAATTGTAATTACATGCCCCTGTTGAACAGGGGCTGAAAAATTGGGCCTTAGGCACTGGTGGCACAACACTGCAACCCCTCACAGCAACTGTACTTGGAGCACAGCAATGAGCCCTGTTGCAAAGTATTGCTTCAAAAATTGTAATGACACGCCCCTGTTAAACAGGGGCTGAAAAATTGGGCCTTAGGCACTGGTGGCACAACACTGCAACTCCTCACAGATACTGTACTTGGAGCACACCAATGAGCCCTGTTGCAAAGTATTGCTTCAAAAATTGTAATGACACGCCCCTGTTAAACAGGGGCTGAAAAATTGGGCCTTAGGCACTGGTGGCACAACACTGCAACTCCTCACAGATACTGTACTTGGAGCACAGCAATGAGCCCTGTTGCAAAGTATTGCTTCAAAAATTGTAATTACACGCCCCTGTTAAACAGGGGCTGAAAAATTGGGCGTTAGGCACTGGTGGCACAACACTGCAACTCCTCACAGATACTGTACTTGGAGCACAGCAATGAGCCCTGTTGCAAAGTATTGCTTCAAAAATTGTAATTACACGCCCCTGTTAAACAGGGGCTGAAAAATTGGGCGTTAGGCACTGGTGGCGGCACCCATAAACAAAAATGATCTTACAAGCTATCATCATCAATCGTATCATTGAGGACTCGGAGGAGGAGGATAGCCAGTCAACATAACAGCACAGGCACTCAGCATCAGCATCAGTCTTGAAGGGATGTGACATGTTAAAATCAATTAGTCTGTTATATCAGCATCAGGTGTGTGGTAGCTGGTGGTGATCCAAGACTGGTTCATCTTGATGAAAGTCAGTCGATCAACCGAGTCGGTGGACAGGCGCACCCTGTGATCCGTGACAAATCCTCCAGCAGCACTGAATGTGCGTTCCGAAAGAACGCTGGATGCAGGACAGGCCAGTAGCTCAATTGCATACTGTGCAAGCTCTGGCCAGTGATCCATCCTCAAGACCCAGTAAGCCAGAGGATTTTCGGTGGGGAAGGTGTCCAAGTCTGACCTTGCCCCTAGATATTCCTGCACCATGTTTATCAGACGCTGGCGATGGTTGCTGGAACCGATCATACTTTGGGGCTGCGGACTAAAGAATTGTCTTAACGCATCGGTCAGACGGCCACCTTCCCCACCGCTCCTTCTTTGACTGGCCGAAGCCTCAGCAACTCGTTGTCCAGGACCAGGAGTTTGCAACCTCCCAGTCTCTGGGAACGCGTTGCACAGACCTTTCTGCAAGGCCTCCCGGAGTTGTCTCATCCTCTGCTCCCTCTGCGACGGTAACATAAGGTCCGCAACCTTACCCTTGTACCGTGGATCAAGGAGAGTGGCCAGCCAGTAATGGTCCCTCTCCTTGATCCGAAGAATACGAGGATCCTTCCGCAGACTTTGCAGGATCAGGGAGGCCATGCAGCGTAGGTTTGCTGAGGCATTCGCTCCGGAGTCCTCTGGGTCACTAAGGACGACATGATCCGCAGCCACCTCCTCCCAGCCACGTACAAGTCCACTGGTTTCTTGGGACTGTAAATCATCCCTAAAAGACTGCTGCTGATGATGCTGAGTGCCAGCCTCCACCTCCATGCTGACACAATCCTCCTCCTCCTCCTCCTCCTCCTCCTCCTCCTCTTCCTGTGCGATGGGTGGGACAGAAGGAACACTGTCTGGGTAAAGGGGGCCTTGAGAGGCAAGGAAGTCCTCCTCTTCCTGCCTCTGTTCTGCCTCAAGTGCCCTGTCCATTATTCCACGCAGCGTGTGCTCCAACAGGTGGACAAGAGGTACAGTGTCACTGATGCATGCACTGTCACTGCTCACCATCCTCGTGGCCTCCTCAAATGGTGCCAGGACAGTGCATGCATCCCTGATCATGCCCCACTGGCGTGGAGAAAAAAAACCAAGCTCCCCTGACCCTGTCCTGGTGCCGTAGTCGCACAGGTACTCATTGATGGCCCTCTGCTGCGTGTGCAGCCGCTGCAGCATGGCCAACGTTGAGTTCCACCTGGTGGGCATGTCACATATAAGGCGGTTCTTGGGCAGGTTCAACTCCTTTTGCAGCTCAGCCAGGCGAGCACTGGCATTATAAGATCTGCGGAAATGCACACAGACTTTCCTGGCCTGCCTCAGGACATCCTGTAAGCCCGGGTACCTGCCCAAGAAGCGCTGCACCACCAGGTTAAGGACGTGAGCCACACAGGGCACATGGGTCAGTTGTCCCTGTCGGAGGGCGGAGAGGAGGTTGGTGCCATTGTCGCAAACCACCATTCCTGGCTTAAGCTGGCGTGGCGTCAACCACCTCTCGGCCTGGCCCTGCAGAGCAGACAGGACCTCTGCCCCAGTGTGGCTTCTGTCCCCCAAACACACCAGCGCAAGCACGGCATGGCATCTTTTTGCCTGCGTACTTGCGTAGCCCCGTGAACGGCTACGGAGCACCGCTGGTTCATAGGACAAACCACAGGAAGAGGCCATGGAGGAAGAAGAAGAGGAGGGGGTGGAGGAGAGAGGTGTGTCACAACCAGTAGTAGCATTTTGGAGGCGTGGCGGTGGGACAACCTCCAACACTACTGCACCTTGTCCTGAATCCTTCCCAGCTGCCAAAAGAGTGACCCAATGGGCCGTGAAAGAAAGGTAACGTCCCTGTCCATGCCTGCTGGACCATGAGTCAGCGGTAATATGCACCTTACCGCTGACCGCCCTGTCCAGCGAGGCCAAGACATTGCCTTCCACATGCCGGTAGAGAGCCGGAATAGCCTTCCGTGAGAAAAAGTGGCGTTTGGGAACCTGCCACTGAGGAACTGCACATTGCACAAACTCACGGAAGGGGGCCGAGTCTACCAACTGAAAAGGCAGCAGTTGAAGCGCTAGCAATTTAGCCAAGCTAGCATTCAACCGCTGGGCATGTGGATGGCTGGGAGTGAACTTCTTTCGACGGTCCAGCAGCTGGGGCAGGGAAATTTGCCTGCTAGAATCGGACGTCGGTGTACTGCTAGCAGAGTGGGCGCAAGTACTTGGCTGTGACACACCTAATTCTACACCTTCATTCCTCTCAGTGCATGTTTCAGAGAGGACTGAAGTTATAGTGGGGTTGGAGATCCCAGCTGATGCGGTGCAAGGAGAGGTCCGCTTTGTTCTTTGGTGTGGGTCTTTGAGGTAGGCTTGCCAACGAGCTGCATGGCAGGTCAACATATGTCTGGTCAGGCATGTGGTACCCAAGCGGCTGATGTTTTGGCCACGCGATATACGCTTGAGACATATGTTGCAAACAGCAGCTGTGCGATCTGATGCACTAGCCTCAAAAAAGGCCCACACCAAAGAACTTTTTGAATGACGGGCAGAGGCAGCGCCCTGCACAGGCGGAGCTCTGCGGTGTGATTCCGTCGGTGTACTGCCCTTACGCTGGCCACCAAAGGGCATCCTGCCTCGTTGGAGATGTGCCTCCTCCTCATCCTCCTCCTCCTCCTCTCTCCTATTAGGCACCCACGTGGAGTCAGTGACCTCATCATCCCCTCCCTCCTCATCACTGGAGCCAATCTGGCAGTATGCTGCAGCTGCTGGAACATGACTGCCAGATTGGTGTCCTTCTTGAGCATCCCCTCTGTCTGCTCTCACGCTACTGCCTTCCTCTAGCTGGGTTTCATCATCAGACCCTTCGAAACGCTGGGCATCCTCCTGGAGCATGTACCCAACACTGTGCTGAAACAGTTCGGGGGACTCCTCAGGAGGAGGACATGGTGGGTCTAGGGAAGGAGTGACTGATGATTTGTCTGACATTGATACCAGGGAAGACGACGCTTTGGCAGCTGCTTTTCCAGTACCCTGAGCCTGGGTGAGAGAGGATGAGGAGGAGGAGGAGGGCTTGGTCATCCACTCTACCAAGTCTTCGGCATGATGTGGCTCAACATGTCCAGCTGCCGAAAAGAAGGACAAGCGTGTCCCATGGCCATGTGCTGATGACAATGCACCGCGTCCACGACCAGCACTGTTGCCCCCAGACACAGAGCCTGCTTGCCCTCTTTTATTGCCTCCTGACTGTCTGCCTCTCCTTGTTTGCCTTCCAGACATTCTAATAGATGGCCTGCAGGGAGATGGGAAAAAAGCAATAAGGGCTACCTTCAGGTGTCCTTCTCTGTCCCTTGAAACAAGGACTTGCAGAGTGAAATAAACTGACACTCTCCCTACCTACAGTTTTCTGTCCCTAGAATAAATGTTTTTTTTAATCACAATATAGCACAAGGACAATTCAGTCACTGTCCTTCCAGGTCCCTGGAAACAAGGACTTGCAGAGTGAAATAAACTGACACTCTCCCTACCTACAGTTTTCTGTCCCTAGAATAAATGTTTTTTTTAATCACAATATAGCACAAGGACAATTCAGTCACTGTCCTTCCAGGTCCCTGGAAACAAGGACTTGCAGAGTGAAATAAACTGACACTCTCCCTACCTACAGTTTTCTGTCCCTAGAATAAATGTTTTTTTTAATCACAATATAGCACAAGGACAATTCAGTCACTGTCCTTCCAGGTCCCTGGAAACAAGGACTTGCAGAGTGAAATAAACTGACACTCTCCCTACCTACAGTTTTCTGTCCCTAGAATAAATGTTTTTTTTAATCACAATATAGCACAAGGACAATTCAGTCACTGTCCTTCCAGGTCCCTGGAAACAAGGACTTGCAGAGTGAAATAAACTGACACTCTCCCTACCTACAGTTTTCTGTCCCTAGAATAAATGTTTTTTTTAATCACAATATAGCACAAGGACAATTCAGTCACTGTCCTTCCAGGTCCCTGGAAACAAGGACTTGCAGAGTGAAATAAACTGACACTCTCCCTACCTACAGTTTTCTGTCCCTAGAATAAATGTTTTTTTTAAGCACAATATAGCACAAGGACAATTCACTCACTGTCCTTACAGGTCCCTGGAAACAAGGACTTGCAGAGTGAAATAAACTGACACTCTCCCTACCTACAGTTTTCTGTCCCTAGAATAAATGTTTTTTTTAAGCACAATATAGCACAAGGACAATTCACTCACTGTCCTTACAGGTCCCTGGAAACAAGGACTTGCAGAGTGAAAGAAAAAAAACACTCTCCCTACCTACAGTTTTCTGTCCCTAGAAAAAATGTTTTTTTTAATCACAATATAACACAAGGACAATTCACTCACTGTCCTTCCAGGTCCCTGGAAACAAGGACTTGCAGAGTGAAATAAACTGACACTCTCCCTACCTACAGTTTTCTGTCCCTAGAATAAATGTTTTTTTTAAGCACAATATAGCACAAGGACAATTCACTCACTGTCCTTACAGGTCCCTGGAAACAAGGACTTGCAGAGTGAAAGAAAAAAAACACTCTCCCTACCTACAGTTTTCTGTCCCTAGAAAAAATGTTTTTTTTAATCACAATATAACACAAGGACAATTCACTCACTGTCCTTCCAGGTCCCTGGAAACAAGGACTTGCAGAGTGAAATAAACTGACACTCTCCCTACCTACAGTTTTCTGTCCCTAGAATAAATGTTTTTTTTAAGCACAATATAGCACAAGGACAATTCACTCACTGTCCTTCCAGGTCCCTGGAAACAAGGACTTGCAGAGTGAAAGAAACTGACACTCTCCCTACCTACAGTTTTCTGTCCCTAGAATAAATGTTTTTTTAAGCACAATATAGCACAAGGAGAATTCACTCACTGTCCTTCCAGGTCCCTGGAAACAAGGACTTGCAGAGTGAAAGAAACTGACACTGTCCCTACCTACAGTTTTCTGTCCCTAGAATAAATGTTTTTTTTAAGCACACTATAGCACAAGCACAAAACACACTGACACTCTCCCTACCTATCCTTCTCTTTCCCTAAACTAAAGGAATCCAGGTTAAGCAAGAAAGAAATAACAGTCACTGTCCCTGCCTATGCTGCTCTATCCCTGCTCCGGAACACACTACACTAGGCCGCCGTGCTGGCGGCCTTTTATAGTGTGGGGCGTGTACTAAACACCCTCAGCAATAATTGGCCACAGGCATCCTGCCTGTGGCCAATCATTGCTCTCCTCGCTGCCGGCGCTGTGATTGGCCAAGCATGCGGGGTCACAGTGCATGCTTGGCCAATCACAGCGCCTGGATGACACTGCGATGGCGTAGTGCATTGTGGGCCGTTCGCGTCACTCGAATTTGGCGCGAACGGCCCAAATCGTTCGATCTTCGTCGAACGATCGAACAGCCGATGTTCGAGTCGAACGTATGTTCGACTCGAACACGAAGCTCATCCCTAGTTTACAGTATATAATTGTTGTTCTAAAATGCGCCCTTATAAAATTGTACACAAAATCACATTCTCTTTTGGTGATTGTATCAATCTGTTCCCGTTAGGCCCCTTTCACACGGGACGGATCAGTAATGATCCACCCCGTGAACCTTTGCTTGCTCAGCGGGGATCGCTCCGTTGATCCCCAATGAGCCGGCGGATAACAGGGCGGTACCCGCACACTGTGCAGGGACCGCCCTGTCAGATCTCCGCTCTCCCCTATGGGGGGGATCGGATGAACACAGACCGTCTGTCCGTGTTCATCCGATCCGCTTCGCAGACAGATAGAAAAATAGGAATTTTTCTATCCAGAAAAACTGAGCATTGCGGACACGGAGGAGATCGGGTGTCAGCGGTTGTTTCATCCGCTGACACCCGCGATCTCATAGGGACCAATGTATGTCCCTTTTTCATCCGTAAACGGATGGATGAAAAAGCGGACATATGGTCCGTACGTGTGAAAAGGGGCCTAATACACATTTTTACCAAGCAGAATACTTGGAAAGGAGTATGTTGAGCGTACATTGCTCTCAATTGCATTGTGGGAACAAAATACTTTTTCAGAATTCATACAGTATCTAAACATTCTATGGATTCTACCATATACATTATAGATTCACTAACTTTCTAAAGTCTGTAATGATCTTTCATATAAACCACATAACCATTAGGGTTAACCTTCCTAAAGCAGACCAACCGCATATTAATCATCACTTCCTGTCTTGACCATTCTGTCATTGTGCCAAGATTTCACAGTGGCCTCCCATGACTAAATATAAGTCCAAGTGCTGGGCAGGTATGTGGTAATATGATCTTAGACTGAGGGGTAGATCAATGTTCAGGCAAACATACCAAATCTGCCTAAATGCAATTCCCCTAGGATAAGCCAGAAATGGTGCTGGTTGATACTCCGCACTATGAACGCCTCATGAACACAGGATGTCAAAACATTCACTTTTAAAGGGTGTTTGACATTTTTTCTCCCACTAAAAACCCTCTATGTTATCCTATGTGTTTTGTACACATAGGCATTTACAGGCAGAAAAAAAAAAATCCAGAGTCAGCGCAATCAGGAGAGGAGCGCTTTGCCGCAAAAAAACGCCCAACGTGGCTAACGTGTGTAAGTGTTCGTTTATTTTAATGGCCAAAATAAATGAATATTCTGGTCAATGGAATGAACGTGCTTGCAAAACGGGGCTTTGGCTATGCTTTTAATTCTGCTTTTTCTTCCCCTTGAACATAGGTGTCCATGGGAGGAAAAAAACGACCTGCAGCCTTGAGGTCTAAAAGTTAAACTTTATAATTGTGGTTTCCGAGATACATAAAATCTGATCTAAAGTCCAAAAATAAACAGTGCAGTCCCATTGGTAGCCCCACAATAACGCCAACATTTTGCAGATTTTGCAAAAAAAAATGTTGCACTGTGAAGATAAATAAACAAATTGTATCCCCAGCATGTCCAGGTCACAAGCTGTCACGGCATCTTACTGCCATTCAAAATTTCTATAGCTGGTCAGTCTTCTTGCTTAGCATGAAAGCAATGTTTCATAAAACTCTGCATCTCCTGAAGTCCTCTGGCTAAAATGTTTTCCTGATGTTTTCACTACTAAAATTGCAGGCATAATTTATCAGAAAGGAGTTGTCAGTATTGATGAGTAAGCAGGCATAAGTGTTTTTTTTGTTTGTTTTTTAGGCAGTAAATGTATTTTAAAGTTCCTTGCTTTTAGAATTACAAAATGAAGACTCTCCTAAAAAACTAGAGACAATTAGTAGAAATGCAAAATAGCTTTACTAGCTTTTTACTCTGATCACTCTGGACTTATTCCACATAATCAGACCAGAATTTATATTTCTGATCACATAGAATTTATTGCTTGCCAAACATGGCAACAATTGCTGCAGCATACATAATATTAAAAGGAATATAGAATCATAAATTATAATGCCATTATCAAATGAAAAAGTAAGGCATTTAAGAGAAAAAATGGGAGCAAATACAGGAATTTCAATGAGCGAGCAAGCATCAATATTTCATTCCTAATCGACAGTAGAAAATAAACAGTTTAGTAAACAGTTATTACATTAGATGGGAGAAAACATCTGTGAGGGCTGTTTTCCTTGTAATTATTCTTGCTATTTTATATTAATTCTCACTGTGAGTTACTTTGGCTGTAAGGTTTCATTAGTTCTCAAGATTCCAGAGCACTGGTAATTCAGAATCTTAGAAAAGAAAAAAGGTGCCAAATCTTAAATAAGAGAAAAAAAAACAGAGTTGATAGAAATCATTCATATCACAGTGAGTCTCTAGTAAACCTTGCAGGGGGGCAATAATCTGATTGAAATTAACATAAAATATACAACTGAAAATTACCCAGGAAATACAGTCACCGTGTTCCTAAGAGCTCCATTTTACACTTGTTAATAAAGGTTAAATTTGTCTAACTCCAATGAAATGTACAATTTTTGACTTCTAAAACATTTCCATTTTTTATCTAGTATTACTTTTGTACACATACAGATGTAATTAAGAAAATCGGTATCTATTGATCAGTGTAGCTATTAAAGTAACACAAATTGGTGAATACTGCAACTCAGTCACATTGGGAAACTCACAGTTAACTGTCAGTTTTAGTCTAGCATTAGAAAGCCCCCTTCTGCCCCTATCTACTGGTGCTTAAACGTGATGGGAGGCCTGAATGACTACTGGTAAGTCATGGAGTGGAGGCCATGCCATTGCTCGACCTTCCCTCTAGTAGATTACGTCTTCATTACAGGGAGTTCCAGGCTTCAGAGCTCTGAGGGAACATGCTTGCACTTGAGGGTGCCAGCATTTCATTTATGATGCCACTTAAAATTTTTGATGGGATTATGTCAATCTATTTTTACCCGTTCTAGTTCTGGTCCCAAAATTTCAGCAAAAAAGGCTATTTTTATGTAGGCAAACTCCTATCAGAGTACACCCTTTGTATGTCTACCATCTGACTGGTAAACCTTTTTTTTTGTTGAAGCTATCCCACGATTCTCAGAACACATGAATGCTTTAGTGTGATGCGTATGAATGGGTTTTTGGAACCTGCAATGCTTGTCAGCGGTTCCCCGATTCCCCTTCGACCACATGTGAGGCATCTTTAGTTCCTACCAATGAACTCTAAAGAGTAAATCCCTCAAAATTGCCTTCTCCACAATAAAAAAAAATTATAAAAATATATAAGGAAAGTGAGACTTCTTTGAATAGGCTGCAGCAGATGTGATCAACGAAACCATATACCTCACTGCCCACAACCCTAAGCGATGCAAGATATTAATGGATGGTTTTATTCTCCAGCATTTACCAAAATCCAAACAACGGGTTTTGGGTGGACTAACCTTTTTAAAGAAACCTTGTGTTTATGGTGCTGGCTCTAGGATTTTCATTAGCCTGGTACATTTCTTATCTCTCATTGGTCTGCATCAGAATAAGATACCCTATTACTTTCTGTTTAAACTTTCTTTTACTCTACCAAGTTTTTACTACTGTATCGGTCCCCGTTGGTGATAATTCTCCAAATGTCCTGTAATGTCTGTGCAACAAATGAAGCATTAAAACGTCTTCAGGGCATTAATTCTTATTTTCCCATTTTGACACTGTCTCCAAGACAGGCGGTGAGAAGAAATCTGCCCAGAGACAGGAAGTAGGGGAAAATCCCCCATTGAGGATACAGATAGCAGAAACCAGAGAGATGGTTTAACCCACCCATGTTACTTTCAAAATCAAAGAAAAAAAAAACAAAAGGCCATAGTTTCACTTTACGCTTCAAACTGAAAACCTAAATAAATAAAAAAACTGTGAATTAAACTGACCACTGGTACTGTTTGATCCAATTATTCCTCAGCAATAAAGATCCTTACATTATATATAGTTGTTTTATGTAGCAATCTGGAAGGGAGGCCTGCTACTTTAAAAATTAAATGTTTAAAAGGAAATACAGCAAAACTACTTGTGTCAAGTCTATTTCAAGAGGGTTCCAGTTTCTTTGTAGCTATAATATAAAAAATAAATACATGAAAAAAACGTATATGGCAAATGCAAATAAGGTGGTAAATATTTCATAAAATTGCTGCATGCATCCCAAAAGCTATAAGTCTTAATTGAGTAAAGGCCATTTTTGTAGTCAATATATGGAAATGGAAAATGCAAATGTGGTGTTTTCCTACTCCTGCAAAGACCCTTGAGGTGGCAGCCCTTTTCACAAACGGCCTCAACTTTATTATCAATATAATTTGGCTTCCCGCTTTATGGTCCCAAAAGCCCTTGTTGCTATCTGCCGGCTGCTACAAGAGGAGCAATTGCAGAATTGCTTTGCCACGTTCTGCAGGAGAACAAACCCTGGGCACTGCCAGCTTGGCATCGCAAGTGACTTGATATCACCACTTAAACAGGCACTGAGATGAGAGATCCCTGCTCTGAAGCAGAGTCGTTTCAAATATCTTTTACAGGATGGCAGACAGAGAAAAAGAGAGAACAAATCAATGTATTCCCAGTAAACAGATTATATGCCCTGGGCCTACAGGTTAAAAGCACACAAAAGTTCATCTTCTAGTGCAAATCGAGTCCGCACAAATATAAAAATTTAAAAAGTAATATAATCAGTATGCTAAAGAAAACTTGCTAAATAAGTTATTTCAATTACATTTAGAGGGGGATTTCATATTTCTTATAGCAACCTACTTCAGTCCTTCCCTCTCTAAATGTTCCCGCTGCTGCAAAGTAACAGCTTAAAGCGGGGTTCCGGGCATAATTCTTTTTTGCAAGCTAAAATTAATCACAATAAATAGTCACTAAAACATATTAATAGCTCCACAATCGTTCCAGAAATCATTGCAAACACTTGCCTTATATCCTCTAGCTCATGTTGTGGCCGTATCCATCATATGTGTGGGCATGTGAAGCCCAGTTCCTTTTTCTTCCTGGTTTTCAGGGAGAGGTGCATGCTGGCCGATTTTTAGGCACAGTAATGCCCAGAGACTCCTGGGAAATTAGTCATCATTTCCCAGAAGACAATGGGGTCTTAGGACAGGAAGTTGAACCACCTAGGACCAGGAACTAGGCAGATTACAAAATCTGCCTAGTAACAGCCAGATAGAAGTGAGTACAATTTTTATTTATTTTATTTTTTATTTTTTTTACATTAAAGGCAAGCTGTTAATAGAAAGTTCATTTTTAGGGTGGAACTCCGCTTTAATAGGTAGGTAAACACAAATAAGATCTTGTACAGCAACAGATGTGCTCATCAATTTATTATTTTGCATAAAGGTTACCAATATCTAGACATATAAGATATTTGTGAGTCAACATAATCTCATCCACATACTGGAACAAAGCATAACTAGCAAAAAAAACCTGCTGACAAGGATACATACCCGTAACATCTTTCAGTGGCCCTTCTCTGACCAAATGTCTGCCAGGTCTTTCTCCTGCTGTTTAGTCTCTCAGAAGTTCCGCCCCCTCCTCTTTCCTCTGCCACCGGACCAATTAAAAAGCACAGCTCGCTTCGCGCATGCGCAGTAGGGAACCGGCTGTGAAGCCGAAAGGCTTCACTGACAGGTTCCCTTTCCAGGAATGGCAGCGGCCGAAGATCGGCTGGGGTGCTGTAATCGCGGGCTCCCTCGACAGGTAAGAGTCCATAAATTAAAAGTCCACAGCTGTAGTGTTTGTAGCTGCTGACTTTAAATTTTTAATGGAGGGACTGGACCTCTTCTAAGTTAAATTTGTATGCAAGTTGGAACAGGTACATTTTTCAAGTGTAACTCCAGCCAAAATAGTTTAAGTTTTGGATAGATAGCATAGGGAAGGGTTAACACCCCTGCAACATTTTTGTTTTGCTGTCTGCGACCCTGTTCAGGGGATTTCACGTCACTTTCTGTCCCTGTGACAATAGGATTTAGAAAAATTTGGGTTGTTATGGAAACAAGGATTGGTGATAAAGCTTCAGTGGAGACACCTTTTTCCCATGATAACTCTTACAGGAGTGAATTTCCCTTTCTAGGGTACATTTTTTCTCACTTCCTGTTGCCTCCCTCCGTTTGTAAGTAGGAGTAATTTGTAACTCAGGGACTGCCTGTATTTTTATTAACCAGTGAGGCCAATCACAATGAAGAGCCCAGAAGTATATATGGGGGGGGGGGGGGAGATGTTGGCGATTGGTTTGCGCAAACGTTATAGCATCTACAAAATAGGGGATAGATTAAGGGACTTTTTTTTTATTATTATTGTTTTTACTAGTTGGGGGGTGATCTGCGATTTTTAGTGGGACTGCGACATTGCGGCGGACAAATCTGACACTGAGTGACAATTTTTGGGGACCAGTGACACCAATACAGTGATCAGTGCTATAAAAATGCACGGATTACTGTATAAATGACACTGGCAGGGAAGGGGTTAACACCAGGGGCGATCAAAGGGCTAAATGTTCCCTAGGGAAGTGCTAACTGTGTGGGGCAGTGTCACACTGAAGGAAAAGAGAGATCTGTGATTCAGCTTAACTCTTTCCCTTCCTGACAGATCCGCCGTTTGCTTTGATTACACAGGCAGATGGTTGATCTGTCTCTCCTGTGAACGATCAGCGGGTCGCGGCGGCGATCGCGGTGGGGGCGGCCTGGGGTGTGCAAAATCACGTACCTGTAGGTGATTTTGTGCACGCCGTTTAGGGGCCGCGCCACTCCCACTGTGATTGGACACGGCAGGAGCGGCATGCCCCCTAAATCGCATGCACGAAATCAAATACAGGCACTTGATTTTGTGCACCCAGGCCACCCTGCCGTAGTAAATGTACGTGGGGCGGCCTGAAAGCGGTTAAAGTTGGACATATACAATGTGATTGTTTGCTAAAACAGACATTTTGATAATGAATCAAATCTTTCGGATATCAGCTTTGTTCAACAGTTGTTTTTACCAAAAAATAAATAAAAAATCTGACTGAATGCAACGACCTCACGTCATAGCATGTTCAACACATTAGACTGTGTTTATACCTGTCTGACCATAGGGAAGACATGAGGCTGCGTGTATACCCACCTGACCATAGTGAAGACATTACATAGTTACATAGTAGGAAGGGTTGAAAAAAAGACAATAGTCCATCCAGTTCAACCTGTGCTGGTTTGTGTATATGTATGTAGAAAATCATTTCCCATATCCCCGTATATTGTGTTCGCTAAGATGCATGTCCAAGAGTCTTTCAAAACTATCCATTCTTCCTGCGGATACCACCGATTGTGGAAGACAGTTCCACATCCTTACCGGTTCTAATCTTGGCCGAACCATTAATGGGCAGGCTGAATGTACCAAGTTCATCGATGAACTTGGGTACAAGCGGCCTGCCGGATTATCTCATGATAATTGCTAGCAGCTACTATAGCCACTAGCAATAATCACTGTCTTCTCCCGGCGGTACAATAGCCTGTGTTTTATACCTATCTGACTGTAGGGAAGACAATAGGCTGTGTTTACACCCACCTGACCATAGTAAAGACATTAGACTGTGTTTAGATCTATTTTACCATAGTGAAGACATTAGAATTCATTTAGAATGGCGCCCCAATGCAAAAGTACAGTAGGTGTCAATGGACAGTGCAGGGCAGCACATGTGCACAAAAAAAAGTGCTGGTCAATTTTTTTTCTCTATTGCAGGGATATGCAATTAGCGGACCTCCAGCTGTTGCCAAACTACAAGTCCCATCATGCTTCTGCCTCTGGGTGTCATGCTTGATGCTGTTAGAGTCTCGCTATGCCTCATGGGACTTGTAGTTTGGCAACAGCTGGAGGTTCGGCTAATTGCATATCCCTGCTCTATTGCAATGTTTTGGCAGCCCATTCTTGATGAAATGGCTTTCTTGATGCAATACAAGCACAAGTTATGCTTTAAGAAACTTGCGATTGATTGAATTTGAGCTGCTATATTGTATGTTTGAGATCTTAGCAAATATATTTAAAGCTATTTAGAGTCTAATAAGCTGAAAGTGTTTATTGTTAAAAGAACCCTTGTGCAATATATTGAAAAACACATATTTTATTTTCTGAACACTTCCTCACCCTTTCCCCTTTCTCACTGTGCTAATCTATCCCACCCTCCCATCCTACACCCCACCTCCCCACCCTACCCCACCTCCACTGTACTGTATACTCACAGTTTTTGTGACTGAGCCCACCAGAGTTCTACTGCAATGTTAACCTGTGACCAGTCTATCTTCTAATTTCCGTATGCTTGCAGGAAAGCATATAGACTTAAGGACAGGGTAATTTCTGTGGGGTTTTACTGCCCGGGCATAGGAAGTAGGACCCACACTCAGCATTTAGTGACAGTGCTTCTAATCTCCTTTTTCCCTCTATTGTTTCCTGTACATACCAGCAGTTAGCTCCCAGTACATTGTTGTTTCCTATTCACACTATAGCACTGTAGTGAAAATATCATCTGATATGTACTATGGCTTTATTTAATAACACATTACAAAGATCTATGACATGACATATTTCATTATGCTCAGTAAACTAGTTTTCAGCTTTAAGCAATTCAAAGCTGTCATGTGAAAAAGGGTTTTCCTGTGTTTGACGTGCATTTAAAACGCACATCAAATGCAGGTCAGTAGATTTCTATTGATCTCAAAGGAGTAGTGTAGTGTCTGCTTTACGTTTCTTCAGAAGCAGCATGTCCTATTGAGGTGTGTTTGAATTTCAGGCAAAAGCAGATCAAATGCAGGCTTTCCTTGACAAATGCAAAATTTTGCACTTGAGCAGCATTACATTACTGGAAAGTGCCATATTTGACAATAAAGCCTCCCTACATGGGCCCTAAGGCAGCCCATACATGAGGAGTTGTTTTTTTTGTTCAACCAGCAGTTTGAAAAAAAAACTGCCCGATTCCCACATCCACACATTTTGGGGTGGATGGGAGAACTCTTCCCCACTGAGCTATTGTATTCTAACAGCAGAGAGGCTATATTCGTCAGCGCTGATCAAGGTGACAAAAATTTGGCAGTGCGGTTGAGCAGAAGTCGATCGGAAGATTGACTGCTATCCAACCTCCCTACCCATACATGGATCAAAATTTGGCTGGCCAGATTTCGATCCATGTATAACCAGCCAAGGCTCATGTTATTTTATATTACCATAACTAATAAAAGGCTCGGTTTGCCAAGATGGAGGAGTTATATTAAACCCAATCCTTTTTTATAGCACAATAACTTTCTCTTAAAAACATTTAATTCACAAATCTAAATATCGTATAGGTGTGTAATCCTTATTTCGGTGTGTAACTCTCAAAAGCCTTATTTTCTCATAAATCCTTTTATGTCACGTTATTTCATCACCACTTCAAAAAGGCCGCTTTTGCTGCATTCTTTAGAACAGGGGTCTCAAACTGGTGGCCCTCCAGCTGTTGCGGAACTACAAGTCCCATCATGCCTCTGCCTGAGGGAATCATACTTGTAACTGTCAGCCTTGCAATGCCTCACAACACAACAGCTGGAGGGCCGCCAGTTTGAGACCCCTGCTTTAGAAGACACCAATTTAAATTACCAGCTTAGAACTGCTGTTATTGTTTAAAGTGGAGTTCCACCCTGAAAAAAAAAAAAAAATTCAGCAAAAATCTACAAATAAATAAAAAATAAATAAAAATTTCTTTACTTACCAGAAATAGCGGTTGCTATGCGGAAGTCCCCAATCTGCCTCTTCATCCTCTCCGGTGGATATTCTTCCTCGTCCTACACTCTGATTCTTCTTGTGAATGGGGCGCGCTGCCTTCTGGGAACTGTGTGTATTCCAGGAGGCAGCCGCCCATTCACAAAGCGTCGTGCGAGTCGCGCATGCGCAGTAGGAAACGGGCAGTGAAGTCGTAAGGCTTCACTGCCTCTTTCCCTTAGTCAGGATGGAGGCGCCGGAACCTGCCAGGACCGAGCGATCGCCGCCGGGGGCCCGACATCGCGGTGGCGAGTAGGACAGGTAAGTGTCCTTATTAAAAGCCAGCAGCTACAGTGTTAGTAGCGGTTGACTTTAAAAAAAAAAAAATTGCGGCTGGAATCCCGCTTTAAGTAGGCTTAGTTGTAGTCTTAAATTGGCTATACATTTTCGAACTTAGATTTGACTGAACAAATGTCGTTCAAAAGTGGCTCAATAATTTGCTTGCTTTTAACATTTTGATTTTGTAATTAATGTCATTTTTCATGAATGAAAACCACATACACTGTTAGAAATTTGTTCAATTGAAAAAGTATTCCATCCTTCTCCTTTGAATTTTCTTGTTACTTTGGTCAAAAAATAGGATTTTTATAACAGCTTACCTGTAAAATCCTTTTCTTGGAGTACATCACGGGACACAGAGCGACATAGTCATTACTAATGGGTTATATAGATACCGTCAGGTGCTGGCACTGGCAACTTCCAAAACCGGAAGTACCCTCCCCTATATAAGCCCCTCCCATCCGGGAGCACCTCAGTTTTGTAGCAAAGCAATAAGTGTCCCCAAAGAGGGGCGGGAGCTCTGTGTCCCGTGATGTACTCCAAGAAAAGGATTTTACAGGTAAGCTGTTATAAAAATCCTATTTTCTTTCTCGTACATCACGGGACACAGAGCGACATAGTCATTACTAATGGGATGTCCTAAAGCAATGCCAAATGAGGGGGGGGGGATACACCATATATAAGCTGAGCGCTATCAGACATGAGGATCTTTTGCGGCCTGCAACACACTGCGCCCAAAGGCGACATCCTCCTGACTTCTAACGTCCACCTGGTAGAACCTAGTAAACGTGTGAACTGAAGACCATGTTGCGGCCTTACAGATTTGAGCCAGGGAGGCCTGGTGATGCACTGCCCATGAAGTTCCAACTGCTCTCGTGGAGTGCGCTCTAACTTTGAACGGAGGCGGTCTCCTTCTCAAGCCATAAGCTTGCATAATGACCTGTCGAATCCACTTGGCTAAAGTAGATTTTGACGCTGCCTGACCCTTTCTGGGGCCTTCCGGCAGAATAAACAAAGTATCCGTTCTGCGAATCTGAGCAGTGGCTTTTAGATAAGCTTTAACTGCTCTTACTACATCCAAAGAATGCAATAACGTTTCCTCTACCGAAGTAGGTTTGGGGAAAAAAGAAGGAAGAACCACATCTTGGTTCAAATGAAACCTCGATACCACCTTAGGAAGAAAGGCTGGATGAGGACGTAACACTACTCTGTCCTTATGGATAACCAGATATGGCTCCTTACAGGACATAGCTGCTAATTCCGATACTCTTTTAGCCGAACAAATGGCTACTAGAAAAATCAATTTCCTGGTGAGAAGCACCAAGGAAATATGCTGTAATGGTTCAAATGGTTGTTTCTGTAGAACCGACAGAACCAAGTTTAGATCCCATGGACATATGGGAATATTAACCGGAGGACTAATACGCATCACTCCTTGTATAAAGGCTTTGACTAGTGAATGCGAAGCCAAGGGCCTTTGAAAAAATATTGACAAGGCCGAAATCTGACCCTTGATAGTACTCAAGGTAAGCTTCCTATCTACAGCCCACTGTAGGAAGTCCAGAATCCTACCTATTACGTACTTATGTGGATGCCATTTCTTGGCCTCACACCACGCGATGTACGCCTTCCAGATTCTATAGTAGATCTGCCTGGATACCGGCTTCCTGGCATTGATCATGGTAGATACCACAGCATTAGAGAGCCCTCTCTTTTTTAGAATGTGGGCTTCAATAGCCAGGCCGTCAAACCTAGGGCTGGTAAGGAAGGGTGGTATATCGGTCCTTGCGAAAGCAGGTCCGGACGACGTGGGAGAGTCCAAGGACTCCCCACTGAAATTTTACAATCTCCGCGTACCACGCTCTTCGGGGCCACGCTGGAGCCACCGGAATCACTGGTTTCTTTTCTACCCTGATTCTGCGGAGTAATCGAGGTAACCATTGTGGCGGTGTGAATGCATATATCAGCTTGAACTGATCCCAAGGGAACACTAGGGCATCCGAGCCGCAAGCTAGGGGATCCCTTGTCCGAGAGACAAACCTGTCCCCCTTTGCGTTGAATCTGGATGCTAGAAGATCTACATCCGATGTTCCCCACCGCTGACATATTGTCCAGAAAACCTCGGGGTGAAGGGACCCTTCCTCTGGGCCTAATTGCTGGCGACTTAGAAAGTCCGCCTTCCAATTCTCCACTCCTGGAATGAATACCGCAGATATGGCTGGGACATATTTTTCTGCCCATTTCAGGATGTAATTTACTTCCCTCTGGGCTGCACGACTCCTGGTGCCCCCCTGATGATTGAATTCTGACAGGGGACCCTTGGAGTTTGGATGTCCATGCTACTAGGGCATACCGGGCTGCTCGTATCTCTAAGAGATTGATGGGCAGGGCCTTTTCTGCATCCGACCATCTGCCCTGGAGAGACCATTGCTCCAGTACTGCTCCCCAGCCTATAAGGCTGGCATCTGTAGTGACCACCTTCCAAGAAATCGGACTGAAGGATCTCCTTTTTTCCAGATTCTGGGGAACCAACCACCAACGGAGGCTCTTGCGAACGGAAGGGGACAAGGACATTGTAAGTCTAGGGCCTGAACTTTTTTGTTCCAGGCTGACAGTATGGCCCCTTGCAAATTCCTTGAATGGAATTGACCGTAGGGTACTGCTTCGAATGATGCCACCATCTTTCCCAGCAGCCTCATATACAGGCGTATGGACGGCTGTCTTTTTTGTACCCACTAAGTGGATCAAATCTTTCAAAGACAACACCTTTCCTCGAGGCAAGAATATTTTTCTCTGGCCTGAATCCAACCTTAGCCCCAAGTATTCCAGACTTTTGACTGGTTTTTTAGGGGTGACTTGTCTCGGTTGATAATCCAACCGTGGGATTCCAGATACTTGATTGTCTTGTGAACGACCACGTCTAGTTTTTTCACTGAGTGGTCTATCAGCAACAAGTCATCTAGATATGCCATTATCATTACACCTTGTGTTCTTAGATTGGCCAATAAAGGGCCAGAATTTTTGTAAACACTCGTGGTGCTGTGGCCGAACCGAAGGGTAAGGCTCTGAACTGAAAATGGCGCCCTTCTACTGCAAAGCGTAGAAATTTTTGGTGGACTGGAAAGATGGGAATGCGCAAATAAGCATCTTTGATTTCGATCGCGGCTAACCAATCCTCCCCTTGTAGGGCAGTGGCCACCGATCGGATTGACTCCATTGGAAAGTCCTGATATACAGGAATTTGTATAGCCCTTTTAGAATTAATATGGGCCTCCCGTCCGCGTTTGCTTCGGGACTGTAAAGAGGTTTGAGTAAAACCCGAACCCTCATTCTTCCAGGGGATCTCCATAATTACTCCTTGGAGCAATAGTTGTTCTAGTGCCAACAGGAGGGACTCTCTCTTCCGGGGATCCCTTGGCACGTTTGACCTCAAAAATGGGAAGGAGGAGAGTCTTTTAACTCCAAACTGTATCCCAAACATACTGCGGAGAGCACCTATCTGTTTTGATCGTGTCCCGCCAGGTCTCTTGCGAACAACTGGAGTCCTCCCCCCCACCCGACTGAGTGGGGGCTTCAATTAATTTAACTTTGGGGGAGGTTTTGTACCTCCCCTGACCCAGGGTTTCTCATTACCCTGCTATTGTCCCTGTTTTTTACCCCCGGGAATTGACCGAGGAGGCCGCCGGAACTGTTACACAGCCGATGCCCCAGGGACTGGAGAAGCAGGCCTCTTAAAGAGGGACCTCTAACTCTGTTTTTAACCGGCAAGAGCGTATTTTTACCGCTGGAAATTTTCTGGATATATTTGTCCAGGTTTTCCCTGAATAAGCGTTCACCATGAAATGGGACGCTAACCAGCCATTCTTTACAGGGAGCTTCAGCAGACCAGTTTTTGAGCCATAGGAGCCTACGCATATGTACTATAGACAGCGTAAGGCGGGAGGCCTGATGGACTGAATCCTTTATGGCGTCAACCGCAAAGCCTAAGGCTCTAGGTAGATCAGCTAGGGCAAAGCCTGCTGATCTGTCAAGTCCCTCAAGACCTGTTTCAACTGATCCTTCACTGCTTAGCAGACCCCAATAGCTGCTACTGCTGGTTGTGTCACCAAGCTTGCTGTAGAAAGAAGCAGATTTTCATAAGGACTCCAATCTTTTATCTATTGGGTTCTTGAGCATTTGGACATTATCCACTGGACATGTCAGTGATTTATTCATACAAGAGATGGCTGCGTCCACTGTAGGGACCTTCCATTTTTTTTTTTTTTTGATGAACTTATCCTCCATGGGATAGACCACCGGAAATCTCTTGGGGGAAAAAATATTTTCTCAGGACGTTCCCAATCCTGGTAAATGAGCCCTTTCAGTAAAGGGTGAAGTGGAAAAGAACAGACAGTCTGAGGGCTTCTAGCGACCCCAACGAGGATACAGTAGTGGTTGATGGTTCCGCAAGGTGCATTTTTAAATGCTGATCGGACCATGTTAGTCAGAGACTGAACCCATAATCTTTCAGCTTGAGATGCTGAGAAAAGGTTCCCCCACTGTTGATTCCTCTATAACAGAATCAACCTCATCCTGATCCCCTTCAGGCAGGTCGATCCCTGTATGGGACTGTTGCTCTGCTAACAGGCACTCTGAAGGAGGAGACGGAGATCGGGCGTGCTTTCCCTGACAGGGAGGCAGCTATAAATGTTGACAATCTCTCTCTAATCCTCCCAGAGCTGAGGAAAAAACCTCCTCTGTTACATACACAGGAGCAGGTGAACTGAGGACAGCCACAGTACCAAGTACCCCTGCGGGGTCTCTACGGTCACTTACCTCTGAACTTCAGGGGAGACTGGTGCAGCAGAAGTATGCCCAAGATCCTCCGAGCCCGATGAGACCCCCTTCGCTTCCTGGAAGATTCAGTTCCGGAGCTTCTGGACGGCATATTCCTAAGCCTAAAGCTGAGGTATTCCAGCCGTAATACACCACTTTTACTGAGAATAGTCTAGCACAATTGCTGCTATATCACAGTTGGTGTCTACTAATGTGCCTTTCTAGGGGATGCCTGTATCAACCGCTTGCTGTATGCCCTTTTTTTAAATGTTGCCAGCTCTGTCTCTGTACTTCATAGCCAGCTCACCACACAAAACTGTGGTTTTTACATGCTGGGACGCCCGCACATGCGCAGAAGCGCTGCGGCGCACACAGAGCGTCATCCCCCAGGCTCCGCCCCCTTTCCTGGCTCACCTCTATATATAGAGGCGCGTGCACGCGCGCGGCCACGTGCGCCTTCAGCGCTAATTTTGAAAAATGGAGACTAGGGACAAGAGCCAGGGCCCCTCTTTGCCGCAGGCCGGGGGATGGACGAGCATTGCAACATGGCAGAGGAAGCAGTTTCCCATAAGAGAACTCACCATCTGCCTGGACTTGCTCTGCTGAGAAGAAACTAGTCCACATGACAAGAAAACATTCCACAGCGGCCTCTAGTGGACAAACACAGGTACCGCAGTCTAATATCTTAAATATATATATAAAAAAAAAATTTTTTTTTTTTTTCTTGACCACCATTAAAAATTATTACATTTTTTTAGTAGTTACAGGCATGCACAGAATTTTGCGGGAATACCATTAGGTAACAGACAGAAAGACAAATTAGGCTTGGGGGTCCCCCAATAGAACCAAGTTCCTGGGGGCCCCCACTTACCTGTTCCCCGCCGCAGGACTTTGTTTGGTCCACAAAAGCCCAAACTTCACCTATCACGGCAGGCATTGTAATCAAACCTTCAGGGACCGGGTTCCCAAGGATTCCACTCCCCTGGACCTGTATAGCACCCTGCACAGAAAACATCTTGGTCGTGGGTATGACCAGAGCTCTGGATCCCAGGGTCCAGCTCTCCTAAGAGAAGCATTACAGGCAAAACCTTGCTCTTCTCTGCAAGGCCCGGGTACCGACCGTTTAGCTATGAAGCTTTTTTGGTCGGATCCGGAATAGCTTACTGAGGCCCAAAAGAACCTGTACGCAAGCTCAGTGAAAAACACATGTTTCTTCTTGGCCAACACCTTAGACACTGGCAAAAAACTGAGGTGCTCCCGGATGGGAGGGGCTTATATAGGGGAGGGTACTTCCGGTTTTGGAAGTTGCCAGTGCCAGCACCTGACGGTATCTATATAACCCATTAGTAATGACTATGTCGCTCTGTGTCCCGTGATGTACGAGAAAGAAAGGAATGTTGCTTGACCCCACTAACGATTAAAAAGTTGGACAAACATTCTAAAGCCTCGTACACACGGTCGGACTTCCATCGGACTTTTCCGTGGATTTTTGTCCGAACGGAGTTGGCCGGGAACACCCATAGCATACACACCACAGGACTTCTCTGCAAACTTTCCCAAAACTTCTTCCAACATCGCGTGGTTTTTCTGCTCTTTACCGCCACCCTTTGGTCAACTTCTGCTATTGTTGATTGATTTTAACATTATTTGTTATGTCCACCGGACAAAAGGCCGATGGTTTTCTGTACACACGGTCAGACTTTGCTCCATCTGACTTTTGTTGGCCAAAAGTTTGTCCGTTTGCAGACCGAAATTTTGTCCGATGAAAACAAAAAAAAAAAAAAGTTTGTCCGATGGAGCGTACACACGGTCGGATTGTTGGTCCAACTTGCTCAAAATGAAGTTTGTTGGCCAAAAGTCCGACCGTGTGTACGGGGCTTAAAAATTTAAAATGTTGAATGAAATCCCACTAGTGTATAGCCAACTTTAGTGAATGAAACAGTGTAAATACAGATAGCTGCCCTAAAATAAAATATAAATATCATGTATAATGTGCCCATATAATAAATCCTGATGAAGATCCTGATGACGCATTGAGCATGCGAAACATGTTGAGGCATAGACAATGTTTATGTCAGTTTCTGCCTTCCGTTAACACAGCTGAGTAGTGGAACGCACGTCGGCTTCAGTACACAATCAGTGTGACAGTTACAGATCTGGTTTGCTGGATAGACTTAGTGCTGGTCGGAGGGCACTTTTACATGCGAGTGGGCATTTGTTTTTATACTGAATACTTTTTAAAACTGAATAAATATGTTGTGCAATGATAGCACTTTTCTCATTATATGGCTGAGTGAAAGGGGAGTGCAATAGAGCGCACAGGAACCTTGGAGGATCCCTGGTTGGAGTGGATGAGAACGCTTATTAATGGCATCTGGTGAGTGAATAGTTTGGTCGGTGAAGGATTTCACTTTATATCGGTGGTAAATAGCATGCCCGGCACCGAATTGGGACATTAATTTACAGAAGAGTGATGATGCACCAGCAATGATTTTTGCATTAATGGATATTGTTTATTAAGTGTGGCTTGATTATATAGGCACATTATACATTAATGTTTATATTTTATTTTAGTGTGGCTATCTGTATTTACATTGTTTGATTTGGTATTTCACAATTAGGTGAAAACACTTTAGCTGCAGCTTACATTACTTACCAAAGTTTTTTTTTTTTTGCGCCAGTGATGCCGCGTACACACGATCATTATTCACGGCGGTTAAAAAACCGCCGTGAATAATGTCATTAAAAACGAGGGAACAGCTTGTTCCCCACACACGGTCGTTTTTCACGTCGTTTTTTCTCTTGTCGAGAAAAACGACCGTCTGTGGGCTCCGCGGAAACACTGCCGCGGAAAACATGTAAAAAAAAACGACGAGAAAAATTAGAACATGTTCTAATTTTTCTCGTCGTTTTTAATGCCGTTTTTCTCGTCGAAAAAAACGACAAAGCCCACAGACTATCGTTTTTCTCGTCGATTGGGAAAAATGTCGTTTTTCTCGACGAGAAAAACGGCTGTGTGTACGCAGCATGATACATTTTTCACAACTTTAGTGAATTGACAATTTTCTTGGATTTTATCACAATGGGCAATAAAAGAATACTGCAAAGTAATGATTCCTCTAACAGTGGTAAAACAGCACTGCTTATACTGAAGGCTAAAGAAAGAATACTTTTAAAAAAATAAGAAAACTAACAATTTTGCTGCCAACAATGGCTATTCATTGTTTGTTTTCCCCAAAATTAACTCTTAAGCCTCGTACACATGGCCGAGAATCTCGTCGTAAAAAACACGTCGTTTTTTTCGACGAGATCCTTGGACAAGAAACTTGTCCCGGCCGAGTGTACACATGCTCATTTCAAAGAACCCGCGGTTCTTTGAATGGAGCGAACGCAGTGACGTAATTGAATACGACGAGCATGCGCTCGTCACATTCGATGCCGTCGCCGCCATCTTTGTACACCCTATCCTATGCCTAGGAAGCTACCGCGCATGCGTCAAAGTCATTTCGAGCATGCGCGGGCTTCCCGGAGGACAGGTAAGTGTACACACACACACAATTTTCTTGTCGAGAAACAGGCTGACGAGAATCTCGACGAGAAAATAGAGAGCAGGTTCTCTATTTTCTCATCGAGATTCTAGTCGGTTTTCTTGACGAGAAACCATACACACGAACGAATTTCTCGGCAAGAAATCTCTGCCAGCAAGTTTCTTGCTGGTTCTTGCCGAGATTCTCGGCCATGTGTACGAGGCTTAAATGGTTGCTGTAGGCAACAACTCCACCTTTGTTGTAACTTTTTCTCAAGTTTTAATGTTTCAGCCCCAGTATGCCCTCTACCAATGACATACGCGAAATTCAAAAAAGCCTTAAAGAAAAAAAACATAAAATAAACTCAAAGTATATTTTGCTTTGAAAAATCTGTACGAGTGGATGTAACTGCTTGCACTTTTCTGACTAAATGCTGCAAATTCCCAAAATGTCATGACACAAAAAGAATGGACGTATAATTGCCTCTAAACTGTTGACAGTCGACAGGTGCTTTTTGCATGGCTAAATAAAAGTGCTTTTTGCTATTAAAAAAAAAGAAAAAGAATGATTTCTCAATATGCACCATATTCAATCTGGAACAGAACGGCGTGATCTACAACTGCAGGAAGAAACCATTGAATTTTATTAAAAACAGGGAAAATGTTTTTGTAAAAGGACAAAAATGCTTACCTATCATGTGGTTGGCAACGTGAATCTGAATTTCTCTTTCATTCTCAAAGGTCATCTGGCACTTGATGCATTGATAAGTCTTCTTCTATTTAATATACAAAAATAAGAGCGGATGACATAAGCAGCACATTTATGTAAAAAATAAATAAAAACAAAATACTGTTATTAACTTGTGTTAAGCAATCACATTTCAATAGGGGCATACATATTTGTTATGGGGCCCCATAGCAGGACCATTAGGGAGCCCTCTGTCACCTTAATCTCAAAGGAAATATTTCTAGTGGTAGATAATACTATATGATACTATACTATAGCTAGGTTTCTAACCTATATACACACATTTATTTTATCTAAATGTATTTTTCAAATGCTTTTGTTATCTATATAAATCACTACAAAGCTGATGGCCATCTGCTACTAGGCCTTATTGTCACAGCAAGGGTCTACTATGGCTATAGTATAAGTAGGGTGTCGGTAAGTGATTCCCCAGACAGCGGTTCAAGTAGATCACAGATTTTTATTTTTTTTACCAGGTGCTAGCGCTGCACGATTCTGCCCAAAATGAGAATCACGATTTTTTTGCTTAGAATAAAGATCACGATTCTCTCAAGATTCTCGCGGCGTAACATCATCTTACATTATTACAAAAAAATTGGGCTCCCATGTGCCATAGTGCTCATTCCTGCCTTCCATGTGCCATAGTGATGCCTCATTTTCTTCCATATACCATAGTGAGCCTTCCTTCAATAGAACAGTGATCCTTCCCTCTCTCAAATCTATCACCCTAAGGGTTGGTTCACACTGGAACACAGTACAGGAAAGGCACATTTTGTGCACATTTCCCATACTGCATGCAACCATGCCGCCCAGCGTGTTTGTGGCCACCAAAATGCATGGTACTGCAGTATTAAGCGGTTTGGTGTGATATGATTTGAAAAGGGAGTGCTTTGCAGCACACCCTTATTCATTTGAATGGGTAGGGGTCGGTGGGCAGTAGTCCCTGCCTATGCATTAGGGGATTTCACTCCTGCCGCAAAGCATCGCGGCTGCAGCCTATGTACACCACCAGCTTCTGCAGCTAAAGGGGGAGAACTTGGAAAGGTGGCAAAACCCTGTGGTTGAGCCACAGTTTTACCACCCCTACAACCACTAATGTGAATGAGCCCTAAGTGTTATGTTGCATATTTCTGACATTTGAGATAAGATTTCATTCCTATGTTCATATGTCCAAGCAATGTTGCACTGCATACAGCAACTAGGCTCAGCTTCTGTTTAATCATCCCTCTTTAAGCCACTCCCACCGTTAGGCGCAACTTAACCATGACCATAGTTTGCTACTTTTTGGCTCCATCCCAGGGTTCCTCAGGTCCTTCATAATCCTCTATTTTAAGCTCTGTCTATTTTCGGTATATACAAAACCACATGTATTGGAAGGATTTTTTTAAAATAATTGTGCTAAGGTTTATATGAATCTCTGAAACTCCAGCTGGTGGCACAGCAATTAAAGCATATTTTATAGGTACAAGGAAGCCCAGGTTTTGTTTAACCACAGCCCTTAAGCCCCCTCAATTTTGGCCACACCCACTTTTTGTTGCGGAGCTCCCTGAAATGTCCCTAATTCTCAAGTTCGAAAGTTGAGAGGTATGAGTTCCTTGTTTCGAGGCCTAGGCAAATGATGTCATACGTCCCAGGAATTTTTAGGAGCAGATAGATTCCAGGAAGTAAATACTACATGAATCATCTGCCCTTACTAAAGATGGCCATAGCCAAAAATGCTAGCGGGTGTTTTTCAAGTTGATTTCTCAGCAAAATAAAGCATGGAGAAGTTTATATGAATGTAATAGTGTTTTTGGGTTGTGGTGCTCAGATGCAGTGTTTTATGTGTCGTTATGCACGCAAAGAACATCAGTGCACAGAACAGTGTGGCCTCTTTAAGTTCTGTCCTGTGCCCTCCCTTCTCAGTGATTGACAGCTGCATTTTCTTGCTTGCCCATAAGATGGACTAGGCATACCTTCCAACTGTCCCTGATTTCGAGGGACTGTCCCTGATTTGGAACAAAGTCCATGTGTCCCTCTTTCCTCCTCATTTGTTCCTCATTTTGGTCTGATCTCTATAGTGGTATATAAAATGCACGTTTTATCTTTTAAAAAGTGTTTCTCAGTGCTAAACCTTTCATCCAATTTCTAAATGATTGCATTTGTAAATGTCAAAAGCCAGTTTAAAGGAATATTAGTGGTTAAAAAAAAAAAAGCACTTGTGGGTTTAACTATTTTATAGAATTCTCCTTTAGGGTGCGTGACAGTAGGGATTTCCTATGCCTACATACTTTTGCTGATCGGTGTCCCCCATTCTCATCTCAAAATGTTGGGAGGTACGGGACTAGGGACTATGGGATTTATGCACAGAGTAGTGCACATGGCTTCAATGAACATGCACTGCTCGTTCAAAACAAACAGAAGTGAGAGGGAAAAGGAGAGGTCATTAAAGGAGGCATTAAAACAAAGTAAAAACTAGGAGAAATTGAAAATAATACCTGTCACCTGTATCTCATAGGCACCACATCCCTTCATTACGAAGCTATATAGAAATATGAAGGTATTGGGACTTTTAAGGTGCAACAACTACACAATATTCAATATAAAAAATATAATTTTATTACAAAAAAAATATATATGAAAATTCATATGTACAAATATACATGAACCATCAAAATAAACATAATAGAGTTTCCAAAGTGCATACAGACAAAATTCTCTACATGTTTCGCCATTTTGTAGGCTTCCTCAGGAGTTTGTCATGCAAATACTGGAAACAAAAAAAGAAAAATAATAAATACATAATATTATTTACTCAAATTTCAAACTCAAAATTACAAAACAGAATATTATTAAGAAAAAAAGGATAACTGAAAACCATAACCAGCCCAATGGTTGCTCAAAAGTTCATCTCAAAATTAGATCTATTTATTCAAGGTATATGACCTTATTAGTATCAGTTGTAAGTACATTACCTGTAAATTTTGATGGTACAATCTAAAATGAAGAATGACCAGATAGCCAATGAGCTATCCCACATGGGGGCGCCCGTAAGGAGGGGATCATATGGTGTATCATAGAGGGGGAGAAATACTGGCACAAATAACCACCCGGATATTACTAGCACAGGAACAGAGGGCCATCTGGGGGAAATTACAAAGAAAATTCGAATGAAGTCAAATAACAATCTATGTATAAGAGTAAAGGCGTCTAATCTAGTTATACGGCACATACCCCATCAGTATTTACCTGTTTATGGCTGTTGATAGTAAAAAATATAAATTAGAATAGGCAAAAAAGGGGGCAGTATCTCCAAAGTACCCCAATCAGTGTCCACTCTAAAGGAAACAGAAATAGTGGAAATTACTATAAATATATGTAATAATCCCCTCTAGTTGGTAATCAGAATTTTAATTTTTAGCCATATACTTGCTAGCTGATATATACCTGGTTAATCCAATTGGATAAAGTGTGTCCACATTAGGGCATCTCTGCCGAAAAACTTGTTTTACAAAACCGATCAATCAGTTTACTGAAAAAATATAAAATATAAAAACCATTTGGGATTAAAGACCAAAGTAAACCAGACAACAGGATAAAAACCAATGTTGCCCATAAAGAGATCTAGTGCCTAAGTAATTTACCTTTGACTGATATCTAAGAACGTCTTCTCCCCAGAGTGTTGGTCATGCTACTGATTTACAAGGCTGCGATCCGGACTAAATACCCCCCCTCCCCCTTCCCATTGGACGCACAATGGCGCCAAATCAATGGGCGGAGCGGGCACGTCAGTTCCGACATCACCCATCGTCAGATCCGACCCGGAAGTGACAATTCCACCACTGAAAAACCGGAGACGTCCGCCGGAAGCACCACCCCGCTCATCAGGAGAAAACATCCTGACGAGCTGGACGCACCATAAGACGGATCCGGAAGGGGAAAAAAAATGCCTAAAGTATAGAAAAGGGCAGACTTCCTTTTAAAATCACGGCAGAAAGGGCACATTGGATGTTAAAAAATGGGGCCAGGATATCCGGTGGGCTTAGTCAGATGGCGCTCAGATTGTCTCCCAAAGGAGAACAAAGAGAAACGCCCTGGGCGCCCATATGATCACCAAATCCCCCCCAAAAAAGAAAAGGGAAACGCCACCCTAAAAAATGTGGTAAACTCAATTGAAATCAATTACATATAATGCAGATTTATCAATGATTAAAGAGAGCCCCTATGGAATATAGAAATGGTACATTCAGTCACCTGTACATAAAGACAAATTTAATAAACAAAAATAAAAATAACAAAACAAAAAATTTAATTTGTTTTAAACAGAGTCTACATATACAGCATAACGATTTTTTTTTCCTACAAAAAGGGTTTGAAACTGATGGACTCATTTAACCCGGGATACATAGTAGCTCTCAAGGTATGTATCCATCTGGTTTCTCGTTGTAGGAGATTTTTGTCCACATCCCCACCTCTTTCATTAAGAGGTATGTATTCTAAAGCAAAGAATTTAATCTTTGACAGATCGAAGGAGTGGAAAAGACCACTATGTCTACTAATAGGAGTCTCCATTTTTTTCTTTTGAATGAGAGATACATGGTCTCTCATTCTGTGAAAGAAAGGCCTCTTCGTTTTACCAACATAGAAGGCCTTACAATCACAGATCATCAAATAAATTACGCCAATTGACTGGCAATTGCTAAAGAAATTTGGTCTATACGTAACTCCATTAGGGAGAACTATTTCAGTAGAATCATATATAAACCTGCAAAATTCACAATGACCACATGGGGCCGAACCCTTTCTACTCTCAACCCTCTTGATTTGGAGATGGCTATGAACTAGTTGATCTTTTAAAGACCTAGATTTTCTATAGGTAATTTGGGGAAATGGCTTAATATATTTGGAGATAATCTCATCTGTTGCTAGCAAAGGCCAGAATTTTTCAATAATTTTTCTTACTTTCTGATGTTCACCAGAGAACCTGGTAATTAATCGTACCGTTTGGTCAGTAGTTTGAGGTTTCTTAGGATGTATTAGCTCTTTCCTGTTTTTATTTTTTGCTCGTTTATAGGCTTTTTTGAGGGTTGAACGACTATACCCTCTAGCAATTAGTCGAGATTGGAGGGCAGAGGCCTCCGTCTCGAAATCTACTTCCTTACTACAATTTCTTCGAATTCGTAAATACTGACTGTATGGGATACTTTGTACCAGAGTCCTGGGATGAGAACTTGTGGCATGCAGGATGGTATTGCCTGAAGAGGGCTTTCTATATAATGAAGAGCCCAAGGTGCCATCAGAGTTTAAGTAAATAGAAATATCCAGAAAATTTATCACATTCTGGTCACAAATCATCGTAAATTTGAGATTAAAGGAATTTACAGCTAATGAAGACATAAAAGATGTCAATTCCTCTAAGGAGCCAGTCCACACAACAAAAATGTCATCGATAAAGCGTCGCCATATCAAGACTTTATCAAAAAACATTTCAAATGATTCTAAAGAAAAAATCTCCCGTTCCCACCCCCCCAGGTACAGGTTGGCGTACGACGGGGCACACTTGGTCCCCATCGCAACACCCTGCACCTGGAGGTAGTGGGAACGGTCGAAAACAAAAATATTGTTGGTAAGTATGAACAGCAACAATTCCAAAATGAAATTGTTGTAGGGCCTGGCTCCAGGTCCTCTCTCCGAGAGGAAGCCGTCTATAACTTTAATACCCCTAGTGTGGGGGATAGAGTTATAGAGGGCTTCAACGTCTATAGCTACTAGCCATGACCCCGGTGGTACACATAGACCATCCAAAGATCTCAGTAGATCGGCGGTGTCTTGAATGTAGGAACTTAAAGAACCTACATGGGGCCTCAAATAGTCGTCTACCAGCTTACTAGCTGGTTCTGTAAGGCAACCAATCCCTGACACAATCGGACGGCCAGGGGGATTTTCCAAATTTTTGTGCACCTTTGGCAGAGCATAAAACGTGGGAAGTCTCGGCTTATCAATAACCAAGAATTCACACGTCTTTTTGTCTATAAGGTTATCACAAAATGCCCGATTAATGAGAATACGGTATTTTGTCTCCGCATATTTTACCTGTGCAAAAGGAATAGAGCGATACCAACTTTTATTTGAAAGGAGGTTCATGACCATCTGCTTATATTTGTTTAAATCCATTACCACTATGTTACCTCCTTTATCCGAGGGTTTTATCACTAATTGTTCGTTCTGTTTTAAAGATAACACGGCTTTTTGTTGGGGTGGCTTAAGGTTGGTATTTCTTCTAAACCTTTTCCAATTGGTACTCTGTAGTTCCTTTGTAACTTGTTGGGTGAATGCCCAAATGTTGGGGTTTCCTTGGAGAGTAGGAAAGGTCCTGGATTTCGGTTTATATAGATTAGGTGGAGGAAAAATTCTCTCCGTGGAAATCTCATCTACGAGGCCAGACTGGGGTTCCTCAAGGGGGTCATCTAGTGGATTACCTTCTTCCCATAATTCCATTAATTCATTTATTGCCTGAATCTCCTTAATTGTTTTATTTTGCCAAAGATCTTCCCCCATGGAATCCAGAGTCTTTTCCACTCCTTCGATCTGTCAAAGATTAAATTCTTTGCTTTAGAATACATACCTCTTAATGAAAGAGGTGGGGATGTGGACAAAAATCTCCCACATTTTTTAGGGTGGCGTTTCCCTTTTCTTTTTTGGGGGGGATTTGGTGATCATATGGGCGCCCAGGGCGTTTCTCTTTGTTCTCCTTTGGGAGACAATCTGAGCGCCATCTGACTAAGCCCACCGGATATCCTGGCCCCATTTTTTAACATCCAATGTGCCCTTTCTGCCGTGATTTTAAAAGGAAGTCTGCCCTTTTCTATACTTTAGGCATTTTTTTTCCCCTTCCGGATCCGTCTTATGGTGCGTCCAGCTCGTCAGGATGTTTTCTCCTGATGAGCGGGGTGGTGCTTCCGGCGGACGTCTCCGGTTTTTCAGTGGTGGAATTGTCACTTCCGGGTCGGATCTGACGATGGGTGATGTCGGAACTGACGTGCCCGCTCCGCCCATTGATTTGGCGCCATTGTGCGTCCAATGGGAAGGGGGAGGGGGGGTATTTAGTCCGGATCGCAGCCTTGTAAATCAGTAGCATGACCAACACTCTGGGGAGAAGACGTTCTTAGATATCAGTCAAAGGTAAATTACTTAGGCACTAGATCTCTTTATGGGCAACATTGGTTTTTATCCTGTTGTCTGGTTTACTTTGGTCTTTAATCCCAAATGGTTTTTATATTTTATATTTTTTCAGTAAACTGATTGATCGGTTTTGTAAAACAAGTTTTTCGGCAGAGATGCCCTAATGTGGACACACTTTATCCAATTGGATTAACCAGGTATATATCAGCTAGCAAGTATATGGCTAAAAATTAAAATTCTGATTACCAACTAGAGGGGATTATTACATATATTTATAGTAATTTCCACTATTTCTGTTTCCTTTAGAGTGGACACTGATTGGGGTACTTTGGAGATACTGCCCCCTTTTTTGCCTATTCTAATTTATATTTTTTACTATCAACAGCCATAAACAGGTAAATACTGATGGGGTATGTGCCGTATAACTAGATTAGACGCCTTTACTCTTATACATAGATTGTTATTTGACTTCATTCGAATTTTCTTTGTAATTTCCCCCAGATGGCCCTCTGTTCCTGTGCTAGTAATATCCGGGTGGTTATTTGTGCCAGTATTTCTCCCCCTCTATGATACACCATATGATCCCCTCCTTACGGGCGCCCCCATGTGGGATAGCTCATTGGCTATCTGGTCATTCTTCATTTTAGATTGTACCATCAAAATTTACAGGTAATGTACTTACAACTGATACTAATAAGGTCATATACCTTGAATAAATAGATCTAATTTTGAGATGAACTTTTGAGCAACCATTGGGCTGGTTATGGTTTTCAGTTATCCTTTTTTTCTTAATAATATTCTGTTTTGTAATTTTGAGTTTGAAATTTGAGTAAATAATATTATGTATTTATTATTTTTCTTTTTTTGTTTCCAGTATTTGCATGACAAACTCCTGAGGAAGCCTACAAAATGGCAAAACATGTAGAGAATTTTGTCTGTATGCACTTTGGAAACTCTATTATGTTTATTTTGATGGTTCATGTATATTTGTACATATGAATTTTCATATATATTTTTTTTGTAATAAAATTATATTTTTTATATTGAATATTGTGTAGTTGTTGCACCTTAAAAGTCCCAATACCTTCATATTTCTATATAGCAAAGTAAAAACTAGAGTAAGGTGAGTTAGACTCATTACTGTGTTTCTGTCCGAATTGAGTGATAACCAGGAACCAAGATGACCAAGTTGCAAGATGATTCAAAGTGGTCATCTGTTGTATCAGGCATCAGAGCAAACATCTGTTACCTGTGCATCCCTTTGGAACACCCACAGACTTTCATTCATATTTTATATTATTAGAAGCCCCCACATCAGTACTGCTGCCATGTTAAGGTATCTTTCATTATTCACACAAATCCAGACATAGTGCACTACATAAAGCACTTTGCTGAATTCCTTGGGAAGTTACAATTATCAGTAGATTTTACCCATGTGTACTGTGTATATATTTTCACATTCTTCCTTTGAGTTAACATAGCAATATAAATATATTTACAGTTACATGCTACTCTATGATATATTTATGTATTATATCTCGTGAGTGGAAATTAATAAAAGTTTTTTATCCCAGAAATACCCAAATTGAGTGGAGAAAAAGGTAATTTTGTAAATGATCTTAGTCTTCCACTTAGCAAGGGCTCCTATGTGCTGCTATCCACAAGTGTCAGTACCACAGAGTATTTCTGTAACAGAGTTAACAAATAAGTAGCAGTGCTTCAATTAGGTGTTTTTTTGTGTTTTAGACTAGAATTGCCCATGCACAGGTGACAGGCAATTGATCTGGTCATTTTGATTACCGGGGACGAACTGACACTGGGACTGCCTGCGTACTCCTCGTCTTCACCCTATACAGGAACTATGCTGTGACTAGAGTTTATCTTTTTACAGTACAAGCTGGACCAAAAGACAAGAGGTTGTCAGATTATGCATGCACATCCAAATTTTCTTGAATACGTGTTGTTAGTTTAAGTATACTCTAGCGGAATATAATCTCTGTCATATACAATTTATGATGACAATTATGATGTACATTCTTTTATTGCTAAGTGATTCAAAGATCTTAATGGTTACCATGGGTTCATAGACACGTTGCATTTGCTCCATATGTCACATACATCAATGCTAGCTAGTAAGAAGCTTGGTTGAAGCCCATCAAAATGTCTACTGAAATTGAGCTTAGAGGAACCCTGTAGTCACGTAGCAGCTGGTGGAAGGAACCACAAAACTCAGCAGGGGATCAGGGTACAATACAATCAAAGTGTCAGATACCAGTGACACCCATAGCTCTTACAGAGTAAAGAACATTCTTTTACAGGGTGCTTGTGATTTAATGGTTCACTTCAAGAATCAGGTAGGAAAAAATAGGATTTTTATAACAGCTTACCTGTAAAATCCTTTTCTTGGAGTACATCACGGGACACAGAGCGACATAGCAATTACTATGTGGGTTATAGAGATTACCTTCAGGTGATGGACACTGGCACACCCAAGACAGTAAGTCCCCTCCCTATATAACCCCTCCCATACCGGGAGTACCTCAGTTTTGTAGAAAAGTAATACGTGTCCCCAAAAAGAGGGGTGGGAGCTCTGTGTCCCGTGATGTACTCCAAGAAAATGATTTTACAGGTAAGCTGTTATAAAAATCCTATTTTCTTTATCATACATCACGGGACACAGAGCGACATAGCAATTACTATGTGGGATGTCCCAAAGCAATGGCAACTGAGGGGAGGGAGACACCTATACATAAGCTGGGCGCCATCAGGCATGAGGATCTATACTGCAGCCCGCAGCACACTGCACCCAAAGGCGATATCCTCATGACCTTTTACATCCAACTGATAAAATTTAGTGAATGTGTGGACTGAAGATCAAGTTGCGGCCTTACAGATTTGAGCCATGGAGGCCTGGTGATGCGCTGCCCAAGAAGCACCAACTGCTCTAGTAGAATGTGCTTTAATTTTAAATAGAGGCCTCTTCCTTTTCAGACCATAGGCTTGAATAATAACCTGCCGAATCCACTTAGAAATAGTAGATTTCGATGCTGCCTGACCCCTTCTGGGGCCCTCCGGCAGAATAAACAAAACATCTGTTTTGCGAATCCGAGCAGTGGCTTTAAGATAGGCTTTAACTGCTCTTACTACATCCAAAGAATGTAATAACTTCTCTTCCACCGAACTAGGTTTGGGAAAAAAGGAAGGGAGAACCACATCTTGGTTCAAATGAAAACTTGACACAACCTTTGGAAGAAAGGCTGGATGTGTACGTAGAACCACTTTATCCTTATGGATGATCAAATATGGCTCTTTACAAGACAGAGCTGCTGAGGATATTGGCTGAGGATATTGCTACCAAGAAAACCAACTTTCTGGTGAGAAGAACTAAAGGAATGTGGAGCAAAGGTTCAAAAGGCTGTTTTTGAAGAGCCGAGAGAACCAAGTTTATGTCCCATGGACACATGGGAGACTTAACTGGCGGGTTGATCCGAGTCACACCCTGTAAAAAAAAAGATTTAACTAGCGAATGCATAGCTAGTGGTCTTTGAAAGAATATCGATAAGGCCGAAACCTGACCCTTAATAGTACTCAAGGCTAGATTTCTGTCTACAGCACACTGTAGGAAGTCAAGAATTCTCCCTATGACATACTTACGACGATGCCATTTTCTGGCCTCACACCATGCCACATACGCCTTCCAAACTCGATAATATATATGTCTAGATACTGTTTTTCTAGCATTAATCATTGTAGACACCACCGAGTTAGAGAGACCTCTCTTTTTTAGAGTGTGGGATTCAATAGCCAGACCGTTAAATTTAGAGTTTGTAAGGAAGGGTGGTATATATCGGACCTTGCGAAAGCAGGTCTGGATGCAGTGGGAGGGTCCAAGGATTCCCCACAGACATTCTTACAATGTCCGCGTACCAGGATCTTCGAGGCCATGCCGGAGCTACCAGAATCACTGGCTTCTTTTCCAACCTGACTCTGCGGAGGAGTCAAGGTAATAACTGCAGTGGCGGGAATGCATAAATTAGTTCAAACTGTCCACACGGAAACACCAGCGCATCCGATCCGCAAGCTAGCGGATCTCTTGTCCTGGACACAAAGCTGTCCAACTTTGCGTTGAACCTGGATGCCAATAGATCTACGTCTGGGGTCCCCCATCTCTGGCAAATTGCCAGGAAGATGTCGGGGTGAAGAGACCATTCCCCTGGGGATAACTGCTGCCGACTCAGGAAGTCCGCCTTCCAATTCTCTATTCCTGGAATAAAGATAGCGGATATGCATGGGACATGTTTTCCTGCCCATATCAGGATATGAATTACCTCCTTCTGGGCCGCACCACTCTTGGTGCCCCCTTGGTGATTGATGTATGCCACAGCTGTGGCATTGTCTGACTGGATCCTGACAGGGGCACCACGTAGCTTGGATGTCCATGCTTCCAGGGCCAGACGTGCCGCCCGAATTTACAGCAGGTTGATGGGCAAGGCCTTCTCGGTATCCGACCACCTTCCCTGGAGTGACCCTTGCTCCAGTATCGCCCCCCAGCCTAGAAGACTGGCATCTGTAGTTCCCACTCTCCAAGAGATTGGAATGAACGTCTTTCCCTTTTGTAGATTTTGGGGTACCAACCACCAACATAGACTCCTGCGTACAGACGACGTCAGGGACATTGGGAAGTCTAATGCTTGAACTTCTTTGTTCCAGGCGGATAGGATAGCGTTCTGCAATTTCCTTGAATGGAATTGAGCGTAAGGAACTGCTTCGAATGAGGCCACCATCTTTCCCAGCAACCGCATGCAAAGACGAATGGATGGCTGTCTTTTTGCACAGACCGCTAGGATTAGCTCTCTTAAGGAAGAGATTTTTGCCTGAGGCAGAAGAATCTTTCTTTGGTCTGTGTCCATGAGTAATCCCAAATGTCCCAGTCTTTTTACTGGTTGTAAGGCTGATTTGTCCAGGTTTAGGACCCAGCCCCGGGATTCCAGGTATTCTACTGTGTTGCGTACAGCAGCCTTTAGGTTGGGCATCGAGTGATCTATTATTAAAAGATCGTCCAAATAGGCCACTATTGATATCCCTCGAGTTCTTAAATCGGCCAACAGAGGGGCCAAGATCTTTGTGAACACGCGCGGGGCCGTGGCCAGCCCGAAGGGTAGGGCCACAAACTGATAATGGCGTTGTTCTACCGCAAAGCGAAGAAGCTTTTGATGCCCAGGGAAAAATAGGATTTTTATAACAGCTTACCTGTAAAATCCTTTTCTTGGAGTACATCACGGGACACAGAGCGACATAGTCATTACTAATGGGTTATATAGATACCGTCAGGTGTTGGCACTGGCAACTTCCAAAACCGGAAGTACCCTCCCCTATATAAGCCCCTCCCATCCGGGAGCACCTCAGTTTTGTAGCAAAGCAATAAGTGTCCCCAAAGAGGGGCGGGAGCTCTGTGTCCCGTGATGTACTCCAAGAAAAGGATTTTACAGGTAAGCTGTTATAAAAATCCTATTTTCTTTCTCGTACATCACGGGACACAGAGCGACATAGTCATTACTAATGGGATGTCCTAAAGCAATGCCAAATGAGGGGGGGGATACACCATATATAAGCTGAGCGCTATCAGACATGAGGATCTTTTGCGGCCTGCAACACACTGCGCCCAAAGGCGACATCCTCCTGACTTGTAACGTCCACCTGGTAGAACCTAGTAAACATGTGTACTGAAGACCATGTTGCGGCCTTACAGATTTGAGCCAGGGAGGCCTGGTGATGCACTGCCCATGAAGTTCCAACTGCTCTCGTGGAGTGCGCTCTAACTTTGAACGGAGGCGGTCTCCTTCTCAAGCCATAAGCTTGCATAATGACCTGTCGAATCCACTTGGCTAAAGTAGATTTTGACGCTGCCTGACCCTTTCTGGGGCCTTCCGGCAGAATAAACAAAGTATCCGTTCTGCGAATCTGAGCAGTGGCTTTTAGATAAGCTTTAATTGCTCTTACTACATCCAAAGAATGCAATAACTTTTCCTCTACCGAAGTAGGTCTGGGGAAAAAAGAAGGAAGAACCACATCCTGGTTCAAATGAAACCTCGATACCACCTTAGGAAGAAAGGCTGGCTGAGGACGTAATACTACTCTGTCCTTATGGATAACCAGATATGGCTCTTTACAGGACATAGCTGCTAATTCCGACACTCTTTTAGCCGAACAAATGGCTACTAGAAAAATCAATTTCCTGGTGAGAAGCACCAAGGAAATATGCTGTAATGGTTCAAATGGTTGTTTCTGTAAAACCGACAGAACCAAGTTTAGATCCCATGGACATATGGGAATATTAACCGGAGGACTAATACGCATCACTCCTTGTATAAAGGCTTTGACTAGTGAATGCGAAGCCAAGGGCCTTTGAAAAAATATTGACAAGGCCGAAATCTGACCCTTGATAGTACTCAAGGCAAGCTTCCTATCTACAGCCCATTGTAGGAAGTCCAGAATCCTACCTATTACGTATTTACGTGGATGCCATTTCTTGGCCTCACACCAGGCGATGTACGCCTTCCAGATTCTATAGTAGATCTGCCTGGATACCGGCTTCCTGGCATTGATCATGGTAGATACCACAGCATTAGAGAGCCCTCTCTTTTTTAGAATGTGGGCTTCAATAGCCAGGCCGTCAAACCTAGGGCTGGTAAGGAAGGGTGGTATATCGGTCCTTGCGAAAGCAGGTCCGGACGATGTGGGAGGGTCCAAGGACTCCCCACAGACATTTTTACAATCTCCGCGTACCATGCTCTTCGGGGCCACGCTGGAGCCACCAGAATCACTGGTTTCTTTTCTACCCTGATTCTGCGGAGTAATCGAGGTAACAATTGTGGCGGTGGGAATGCATATATCAGCTTGAACTGATCCCAAGGGAACACTAGGGCATCCGAGCCGCAAGCTAGGGGATCCCTTGTCCAAGAGACAAACCTGTCCACTTTTGTGTTGAATCTGGATGCTAGCAGATCTACATCCGGTGTTCCCCACCGCTGACATATTGTCCGGAAAACCTCGGGATGAAGGGACCATTCCCCTGGGCATAATTGTTGGCGACTTAGAAAGTCCGCCTTCCAATTCTCCACTCCTGGAATGAATACCGCAGATATGGCTGGGACATATCTTTCTGCCCATCTCAGGATGTAATTTACTTCCCTTTGGGCTGCACGACTCCTGGTGCCCCCCTGACGATTGATATATGCCACTGCTGTGGCATTGTCTGATTGAATTCTGACAGGGGACCCTTGGAGTTTGGATGTCCATGCTACTAGGGCATACCGGGCTGCTCGTATCTCTAAGAGATTGATGGGCAGGGCCTTTTCCGCATCCGACCATCTGCCCTGGAGAGACCATTGCTCCAGTACTGCTCCCCAGCCTATAAGGCTGGCATCTGTAGTGACCACCTTCCAGGAAATCGGACTGAAGGATTTCCCTCTTTCCAGATTCTGGGGAACCAACCACCAGCGGAGGCTCTTGCGAACGGAAGGGGACAAGGACATTGGTAAGTCCAGAGCCTGAACTTTTTTGTTCCAGGCTGACAGTATGGCCCTTTGCAACTTCCTTGAATGGAATTGACCGTAGGGTACTGCTTCGAATGATGCCACCATTTTTCCCAGCAGCCTCATGCACAGGCGTATGGATGGCTGTCTTTTTGAACCCACTAAGTGGATCAAATCTCTCAAAGACGACCCCTTTTCTTGAGGCAAGAAAATTTTTCTCTGGTCTGAATCCAGCCTTAGCCCCAAGTATTCCAGACTTTTGACTGGTTTTAGGGCTGACTTGTCTCGGTTGATAATCCAACCGTGATATTCCAGAAACTTGATTGTCTCGTGAACAACCACTTCTAGTTTTTCCACTGAGTGGTCTATCAGCAACAAGTCGTCTAGATATGCCATTATCGTTGCACCTCGTGTTCTTAGATTGGCCAATAATGGGGCCAGAATTTTTGTGAACACTCTTGGTGCTGTGGCCAGACCGAAGGGTAAGGCTCTGAACTGAAAATGGCGCCCTTCTACCGCAAAGCGTAGAAATCTTTGGTGGGCTGGAAAGATGGGAATGTGCAAATAAGCATCTTTGATGTCGATCGAGGCTAACCATTCCTCCCCTTGTAGGGCAGTGGCTACCGATCGGATCGACTCCATCCGGAAAGTCCTGATATGTAGGAATTTGTTTAGCCCTTTTAGATTTAATATGGGCCTCACGTCCCCGTTTGGCTTCGGAACTGTAAAGAGGTTTGAGTAAAACTCGAACCCCCATTCTTCCAGGGGAACCTCTATAATTACTGCTTGGAGCAATAATTGTTCCAGTGCCAACAGGAGGGATCCTCTCTTCTGGGGATCCCTTGGCACGTTTGACCTTATAAAGCGGGAAGGAGGGGAGTTTTTTAACTCCAATTTGTATCCCAGATTTACTGCGGAGAGCACCCATCTGTCTCGGATCGTGTCCCGCCAGGTTTCTGTGAACAACTGAAGTCTTCCCCCCACCCGATTGGGTGGGGGCAACCCTTCATGCATTTGACTTTGGGGGAGGTTTTGTACCTCTCCTGCTCCAGGGCTTCTTGTTACCCTGCAACTGTCCCTGATTTTTACCTCCGGGATTTGACCGAGGAGGCCGTCGGAACTGTTTCACAGCCGATGTCCTAGGGACTGGAGAAGCCGGACTCTTAAAAGAGGGACCTCTAACCCTATTTTTAACCGGCAAAAGTGTACTTTTACCGCTGGAAATTCTCTGGATATACTTGTCCAGGTCTTCCCCGAATAAGCGCTCACCATGAAATGGGAAGCTGACCAGCAATTTTTTACAGGGAGCTTCAGCAGACCAGTTTTTGAGCCATAGAAGCCTGCGCATATGTACTACAGACAGCGTAAGGCGGGAGGCCTGATGGATTGAATCCTTTATGGCGTCCACCGCAAAGCATAAGGCTCTAGGTAGATCAGCTAGGGCAAGAGCCTGCTGATCTGGCAAGTCCCTTAAGATCTGTTTCAACTGATCCTTCACTGCTTGGCAGACCCCAATAGCTGCCACTGCTGGTTGTGTCACCAATCCTGCTGTAGAAAAAGCAGATTTTAATAAGGACTCCAATTTTTTATCTATTGGGTCCTTGAACATTTGGACATTATCCACCGGACATGTCAGTGATTTATTCACACAAGAGATGGCTGCGTCCACTGTAGGGACCCTCCATTTTCTGATGAACTTATCCTCCATGGGATAGACCACCGGAAATCTCTTAGGGGGAGTAAATATTTTGTCAGGATGCTCCCAATCCTGGTAAATGAGCCCTTCCAGTAAAGGATGGATCGGAAAGGAACAAACAGTCTGGGGAGCTTTTAGCGACCCCAACGAGGAGACAGAAGTGGATGATGGCTCCGCAAGTGGCATTTTAAATGCTGATCGGACCATATTAGTCAGGGACTGAACCCATAACCTTTCAGCATGTGATGCTGAGAATGGCTCTTCCACTGTTGATTCCTCTACAACCGAATCGACCTCATCCTGATCCCCTTCAGGTAGGTCGATCCCTGTATGGGACTGTTGCTCTGTTAACAGGCACTCTGAGGGAGGAGACGGAGATCGGGCGCTTTTCTCCTGTGACAGGGAAGCCGCGATCAATGCTGACAATCTCTCTTCCAGCCCTCCCAGAGCTGAGGAAAAAACCTCCTCCGTTACATACACAGGAGCAGGTGAACTGAGGACAGCCACAGTACCAGGTACTCCTGAGGGTGCTCTACGGTCACTAACCTCTGATTCTTCAGGGGAGACTGGTGCAGCCAAAGCATGCCCAAGATCCTCAGAGCCCGATGGAGACCCCCTATTCCTCCTGGAATTTCTAGTCCCGGAGTTTTTAGACGGCATATTCCTAAGCCACAAAGCTGAGGTATTCCAGCCGAAATACACCAGTTACTGATAATAGTCTAGCATAAATGCTGCTATAAGAAACAGTTGGTGTCTACTAATGTGCCTTTCTAGGGGATGCCTGTATCAACCGCTTGCTGTATGCCCTTTTTTAAATGTTGCCAGCTCTGTCTCTGTACTTCATAGCCAGCTCACCACACAAAAATGTGGTTTTTAACATGCTGGGACGCCCGCACATGCGCAGAAGCGCTGCGGCGCGCACAGAGCGTCATCCCCCAGGCTCCGCCCCCTTTCCCGGCTCACCTCTATATATAGAGGCGCGTGCACGCGCACGCGCGCGGCCACGTGCGCCTTCGGCGCTAATTTTGAAAAATGGAAACTAGGGACAAGAGCCAGGGCCCCTCTTTGCCGTAGGCCGGGGGATGGACGAGCATTGCAACATGGCAGAGGAAGCAGTTTCCCATAAGAGAACTCACCATCTGCCTGGACTTGCTCTGCTGAGAAGAAACTAGTCCACATGACAAGAAAACATTCCACAGCGGCCTCTAGTGGACAAACACAGGTACCGCAGTCTAATATATTAAATATATATAAAAAATTTATTTATTTTTTTTTCTTGACCACCATTAAAAATTATTACATTTTTTTAGTAGTTACAGGCATGCACAGAATTTTGCGGGAATACCATTAGGTAACAGACAGAAAGACAAATTAGGCTTGGGGGTCCCCCAATAGAACCAAGTTCCTGGGGGCCCCCACTTACCTGTTCCCCGCCGCAGGACTTTGTTTGGTCCACAAAAGCCCAAACTTCACCTATCACGGCAGGCATTGTAATCAAACCTTCAGGGACCGGGTTCCCAAGGATTCCACTCCCCTGGACCTGTATAGCACCCTGCACAGAAAACATCTTGGTCATGGGTATGACCAGAGCTCTGGATCCCAGGGTCCAGCTCTCCTAAGAGAAGCATTACAGGCAAAACCTTGCTCTTCTCTGCAAGGCCCGGGTACCGACCGTTTAGCTATGAAGCTTTTTTGGTCGGATCCGGAATAGCTTACTGAGGCCCAAAAGAACCTGTAACGCAAGCTCAGTGAAAAACACATGTTTCTTCTTGGCCAACACCTTAGACACTGGCAAAAAACTGAGGTGCTCCCGGATGGGAGGGGCTTATATAGGGGAGGGTACTTCCGGTTTTGGAAGTTGCCAGTGCCAGCACCTGACGGTATCTATATAACCCATTAGTAATGACTATGTCGCTCTGTGTCCCGTGATGTACGAGAAAGAAATAGGAACATGTAAATAAGCGTCCCTGATATCGATGGACGCCAACCATTCTCCCCCTTGTAGGGTGGCGGCTACTGACCGAATTGATTACTTACGGAATGACCTGACGATTAGGAATTTGTTTAGATCCTTAAGATCTAGTATGGGTCTTACATCTCTGTTGGGCTTCGGAATTGTAAAGAGGTTTGAGTAAAATCCCAATCCCTGTTCTTCCACCGGAACCTCCACAATTACCCCTTGGGATAATAGTCGGTCTAACGCCAAAAGGAGAGATTTTCTCTTTAGCGGGTCTCTTGAGACGTTTGATGTTAAAAACCGAGGGGGAGGAAATTCCTGTAACTCCAACTTGTATCCCAAGGACACTGTGGAGAGAGCCCATCTGTCCCGGATCGTCTCTCGCCAAGCCCCTGAGAACTGAAGCCTTCCCCCCACTCAAACTCGAATGGAAATCCAGCCAGGAGCTTTTAACAAGGCGTCTCGGCTGACCAGTTTTTTAGCCATAGAAGTCCACGCATGTGTACCAACGATAGCATAAGGCGGGAGGCCTGATGAATTGAATCTTTAATGGCATCAACCGCAAAACATAACGCCCTAGGCAGATCCGCTAGATCATGGGCCTGCTGGGCTGGTAAGTCCTTTAAAACCAGTTTCATCTGGTCCTTTAAAGCTTGACAGATGCCAATGGCTGCCACTGCAGGCTGAGTTACAGCACCGCCTGTAGAAACCGCCGTCTTTAATAAGGTTTCCAACTTTGTATCTGTTGGATCCTTAAACATCTGTACATTGTCCACTGGACATGTCAGGGTGTCAGGACCTGGGCTTGAACCTGGGACCTCGTCTGTGTCTGGCATTTACTCTTCCCACTGAGCTATCTGGGATGCTGGACAGCTCCTTGCCTGATCTGCTGGACAAACCTATCTGATCCAATGGACAACCCTGCCTTGAGTCTTGATTACCGATGAACCTTGAACTCCTTGCTCCTCCCATGAACTTCCTATATAAGCCTTGTCTCAGCACTTCCTCTTTGCCAGGTTATTGTGCCTTCCCTGCCAGTGCCTTGCTGTTGGTTTTCCTGTTGCCATCTGTACCTACAACCACTCGTGATTGACCTTTGGTTTGTTCCTGGACTTCCCTACTGCCTGATCCCAATCTGCAACTACCCGTGTTTGACCCTCGGCCTGTTCTTTGACCACGTTGCTGTTTCATCCTTGTCTGTTTATCCGCTATTGGACCCCGGCTTGCTCACACCCTGGTGGGGCAAACTTGAGGACTGCGACCTGGTACTAGATTGCAGCCAAATCCATCTCCACCACCCGGAGCTCTGGGGAAAACCAGCTAGTACTTAGACTCCGCACCTCAGGTGAGCCTGTGTCATCTACCAGAAGTGACTGCCTGTATGCCTGTCCTGCCACTGCTATTGCAATTGGTCTTCAAGCCCGACGCCTGATCGTGACACAGGGATTTGTTCACAGAAGAGATGGCAGCGTCCACTATAGGGAGGCTCCATCTTTTGATGAACTTTTCCTCCATAGGATACACCACCGCAAACTTCTTAGGAGAAAGGAAAAGATTATCAGGATGTTCCCAATCCTGATAAATGAGTACCTCTAATAACGGATGCACCGGAAAGGACCCATTAGTCTGCGGGGCTTTCAAGGACCCCAATGAAGAAACCGATGTAGCTGCTGGTTCAAAAAGGGGCAGCTTAAAAGCTGACCGAACCATGTCTGTTAGAGACTGAACTAACAATCTTGCAGTTTGTGAGGCTGAAAACGGTTCTTCTAATGTAGACTCTGAGGCAGAATCATCCTCAGCCTGATCTTCTGCAGGCACCTCAATCTCATTGAGGGATAATTGCTCTGCGGTTAGGTATTCTAACGGGGGAGAGGGAGATCTGGCACGTTTTTTTCCCGGCAGGGAGGAAGCGATTAATGCTGCCAATCTCTGCTCTAATCCTCCCAGGGCTGAGGTAAAAGCCTTTTCAGTCACACATACAGGAGTAGGTGAGCTGAGGACAGCCGCAGCACCTAACACTCCTGATGGCTCCCCTCGGGTAGCTACCTCTGATTTATCAGGGGAGGATGGAACAGCGGGAGCATGTCCTAGATCCTCAGAGCCCGATGGTGAACCCCTTTGCTTCTTGGGATTTTTATTCCCAGAGCCTTTGGCAGGCATAGTCCTAAGCTCAAAGACGAGGTACTCACAGCCAAAAATGCACCCACTACTAACTATAGTCTAGCGTACAAGCTTGCTATATGAGTTAGTCAGGTGTCTAAACTATGTGCCTTGGAGATGCCTGTATCACCACCGCCTGTTGTATGCCAAATTAAAGTCACCACTTTTCCAGCTTCTGTGTCCGACCTCTTAGCTGTGTGTCTCACAGAGACTGTTCGTTTGAGGTAGAGGACGCCTGCACATGCGCAGAAGCGCGCCGGGAAAGACGGAGCGTCATTACGCTAAGCCCGCCCCTCCGCGACTCGTTCCCTATATCTGGAACCTCCGTGCGCGCGTGCACGTGTTTGCGCCCGCAACGCTTCCCCATGGAGGGGTGGAGAGAGGAGGGAGGCTATGGACTGCTTCAACCTTTTGGCTGAGCGGCGCAATACAGGGGGACCGCTGCGCATCTCATACTGCGATCCAGGTCTCCCCTCAGTAAGATGTGGCAACATTCTCAGATGGGCCCTTGGAGCTGAACTTAGAGAAAAGAAGCTCCTCCATCTGTCCAGGTATTACACTTGTGAAAAGGTATAGCCCGGCTTTTTTTGACATCTCATAAGGTATCACCCTCTAGTGGTCAAACAGGGGTACTACTCTAATGTCCAGCATATAGAAACCATACGAAATCATTTCAGGTTTACAAAAAATTTAGGCACTAGGATACAGCGGGAATAATACCACATAGGTAAATTACAGGCAACACCACATTAGTTTTAGGGTTCCCTGCTGGACCAAGTCCATCAGAGACCCTCACTTGCCTGTCCCCGCCGCAGGACCCTGTTCTGAACAGAAAGCCCAAACTTCGCCCCTCTTGGCGGGCAATGTCCTTTGACCTTCAGGGACCGGGGTCTTACTGAAAGGAACACCACTCCCCTGGACCTGTATAGCACCCTGCCAGAAAACACTTGGTATTGGGTCTGACCAGAGTACTGGATCCCAGGGTCCAGCCCTCCTAAGAGAGGCATTACAGGCCAAACCTCGTTCTTCTTCACCGAGGCCCGGGTACCGTCCATTTTGGCTTTGAAGCACTTTGGACGGATCCGGAATAGCTTGCCTTAGGCCACAAGAACCAAACGCAAAGCCAACTTGAATACATGTTTAACCGTGACCAACACCTTAGACACGGACAAAAAAAACTGAGGTACTCCCGGTATGGGAGGGGTTATATAGGGAGGGGGACTTCCTGTCTTGGGTGTGCCAGTGTCCATCACCTGAAGGTAATCTCTATAACCCACATAGTAATTGCTATGTCGCTCTGTGTCCCGTGATGTACGATAAAGAAAGGGGCATTTTTTTCTCATCTGTAGCAATCGTTACCCCTGATCAATGTGCCTCATATTTTACATGATCGCTCTGGAGACAAAATTTTAACTATGCTGTATATAGATATTAAAGCCCAGTCTACTATGGGTGCCAGATCCTATGGGCTGCAGTGGAGGCACTGCAACAAAATGTTGCAATCACCAAGGGTTTTAATACTCAATGGATGTGTCTATTCATTTACTTCCATTTTAAACACGTGGCTTAATTGAACCATTTATAAAAGTCACAAACGGAGATTAAAAAATCAAACTAGTGAGTTAGGCGATCGACCTTGGATCCTGCCAAATAAAAGTCAAGGGAATATATCCTTAAGAAAATGTAAAAATGTGCCAGACCCAGTATATTGGGTTAATTTTACTTTTCTATGTAAACAACTTCTCCCACCCCTCCCTTCCATCCAAACACCAGCCTAGCATACCAGGTACATGAGCTTTGTAGCTAGAGGGGTAAAAATTCGTAGGTCCCTCTAATTATGCAACCCCATTCCTCTTCAGGATTGTGCAGGTACATCTCCCCTCAAGGCACCATCCTCATGCTGGTAGGTATTCAGCTCTTTTTTACAACTTGTGTCCCACAAGTGTCCTATGTGTACTTTGCGCTTATATTTCCTGCTTTATGGAAGTAGCTAGCCAGTGACAGTATTACATTTTGAGCCTTGCAAATTGCCACAATCCCATGCTCCACTTACTATAATGAATGTCAATGAGAATAATTAATCTCTAAACTTTAAATTAGGTTGGGTGTGTTAGTGTACATGGTCATTGTACAAAAAAACGACAACTAAATGGAATTTTTTTTCAATCTTTTTGTAAGCATGTAACACATTTACAGTGCCTTGAAAAAGTAATCACACCGCTTGAATTTTTCCACATTTTGTCATGTTACAACCAAAAACGTAAATAGATTTTATGTGACAGACCAACACAAAGTGGCACATAATTGTGAAGTGAAAGAAACATGATAAATGGTTTTCAATTTTTTTTTATATATATATATATATATATATATATATATATATATATATATATATATATAAATATCTGAAAAGTGTGGCATGCATTTGTATTCAGCCCCCTTTACTCTGATACCCCTAACTAAAATCTAGTGGAACCAATTGCTTTCAGAATTGACCTAATTTGTAAAAGAGACTCCAGTGTGTAATGTAATTTCAGCATAAATACAGCTGTTCTGTGAAGCCTTCAGAGGTTTGTAAGAGAACTTTAGTGAACAAACAGCATCATGAAGGCCAAGGAACACACCAGTCAGGTCAGGGATAAAGTTGTGGAGAAGTTTAAAGCAGGGTTAGGTTATAAAAAAATATCCCAAGCTTTGAACATTTCATGGAACACTGTTCACTCCATCATCCGAAAATGGAAAGAGTATGGCACAACTGCAAACCTACCAAGACATGGCCATCCACCTAAACTGATGAGCCGGGCAAGGAGAGCATTAATCAGAGAAGCAGCCAAGAGGCCCGTGGTAACTCTGGAGGAGCTGCAGAAATCCACAGCTCAGGTGGGAGAATCTGTCCACAGGACAACTATTAGTCGTGCACTCCACAAACCTGGCCTTTATAGAAGAGTGACAAGAAGAAAGCCATTGTTGACACAAAGCCATAAGAAGTCCTGTTTGCAGTTTGTGAGAAGCCATGTGGGGGACACAGCAAACATGTGGAAGGTGGTGCTCTGGTCAGATGAGACCAAAATTGTACTTTTTGGCCTAAAAGCAAAACGCTATATGTGGCGGAAAACTAACAGCACATCACCCTGAACACACCATCCCCGCCGTGAAACATGGTGGTGGCAGCATCATGTTGTGGGGATGCTTTTCTTCAGCAGGGACAGGGAAGCTGGTCAGAATTGATGGGAAAATGGATGAAGCCAAAACCAGGGCAATCTTAGAAGAAAACTTGTTAGAGTCTGCAAAAGACTTGAGACTGGGGCAGAGGTTAACCTTCCAACAGGACAACGACCTTAAACATACAGCCAGAGCTACAATGGAATGGTTTAGATCAAAGCATATTCATGTTTTAGAATGGCCCAGTCAAAGTCCAGACCTAAAATCAAATTGAGAATCTTTGGCAAGACTTGAAAATTGCTGCTCACAGACAATCTCCATCCAATCTGACAGAGCTTGAGCTATTTTTCAAAGAAGAATGGGCAGTAATTTTGCTCTCTAGATGTGCTAAGCTGGTAGAGACATCCTCAAAAATACTTGGGTATAATAATGCAGGTATAATTGCAGCGAAAAGTGGTTCTACATAGTATTGACTCAGGGGGGCCGAATGCAAATGCATGCCACACTTTTCACATATTTATTTGCCAAAAAAAGTTGAAAACCATTTATAATTTTCCTTCCACTTCACAATTATGTGCCGCTTTGTGTTTGTCTATCACATATAACCCCAATAAAATACATTTACGTTTTTGGTTGTAACATGGCAAAATGTGGAAAATTTCAAGGGGTATTAATATTAATTCAATGTGCTGTACTAGGTCACTGGGGTAGGTGTCTACCCATCTTAATAACGGATAGGTAAAATTCATAGAAGCAACCCTTTTTCTGAACCTGGCTTGCGAACAAAAGACTGCGACAGCACAAGGTTAATGTTTTGAGACAGTACCTAATGTTTTTTTTGGTCTTTTAAAGCAGCACCCAGCTTTGTGGGACAGAACGTACCATAACATAGCAAGGAGTCTGCATGCCTGCAGCTCTCTTGCTATGGAAGTATTAGCATGTACACATTGGATGTTAGTTTAGTAGGAAATGGGTTGATATCAATAGAATGCCATGCTTTTATGTTTCATAAGAAAAGTTATGCCAAAAAATGTAATTGGCAGATCCAAGATTATTGAACTGGACCCTCATTAACTGATAGGAAAATTATCTGTCCTATAGATTATTTGCTCATCTCTGTTCACAAATATACCCTATAGCAGGGGTGCCCAACCTTTTGAAAAGCAAGGGCCACTTAAGCGACTTGCTAACCAGTCGCGGGCCACAATGAGCGGAGTGGGTGGATGGCAGCCCACTCAGCTCTATAGAGCCCACTCTACTCTCTTTTTTTTTGAGCGGATTGGATTGGAGGAAGGCGTTTGTAAACGGACACAAGTCCATTTACATCTTCCACTCCTTAGAGGTGAATGAAGGGTCTGATTTGGTCGGACTGACCGTGTAAAAGGGGCCTAAGGCTTCTTTCACACTGATGCATGGTTGTTTACCCGCATCACGGGTGCAGCACAGTTCACCTGTGGCTTTCCTGCAGGTTAGTTGCACTTTGACATAGACTTCTATTATATCCTGTAGGTGGTGTGCACTTTCAGAAAGCACACCAAACTAGCAGGTAATAGAAGTCTATGGCTCAGTGCAGGTAACCCACAGGTGCACTTCTCTGCACCTGTGAATCAGTTTGAAAGCAGCTCAGTAACCACTGCAGAACAGATATGCCCATATATACACTTTGATTTTAATAACCATATTCTATTCAATTTTATTCCATCCCAGAGCAGGAGGTCGCGGGCAACATCAGAGGGCTCTGCGGGCCACATGTGGCCCCCGGGCCACTGGTTGGGCACCCTTGCCCTATAGCAACCCATCAGAAATGCCTCATAAGTACAACTACAGTAAAACAATCTTTTTTTTTTTTTTTCTTTTAGGGACAAAGGATTAAATACCTGTTTTTACAGTCACTGGGCCAGAAGTAAAATAAAAACTTCTCAACAGGAAAAAAAACATGGCAAAGGTTCAAACCCTTTCTCAGTGTAATATACATTATGGTATAAGCACCACATGGAACCCTCGTTTTTTTTTTCTTTTGTAATCAATCTGCTAACGTAAACACAAAAAATCGTCACTGCAAAAAGGACATAAAATAAAGTACTTACTCTTGGGAGTGGAGAAGTTTGAGCTACTTTTCTCTGACCACTAACATCATGTGTCAAGTCTCTATGATCAATCTGGATATGACTTTCCAGATCTTCAGCACTCTCAAACTTGACACTGCACTCTGGGCATCTCAGACACAGCCTCTCACAGTTTTCGTGTGGGGGCTGGTTGGAGGGTTGTCCATTAGTGGTTCTGCTTAAGCATCCAGCACATAGACCATACGGTAAGCCATTAACATCTAACTTTACCAGCTCCTGTTTGTTTCTGAATTCTTTCAAGCATAGGGCACATTTGTAAATCTTCTGTAGTATTTGTCCATTAGGAGAGGAGGCAGCAGAGTTTCCTGCCAACTTTTGCATATGGAATGTTCCATGAATTTTAAGTTCCAGAGTGGATGTGACAGTCTGCATACAGACAACACAACGGAAACCAGTCAGGGAATTCCGAAGGTCTGGGTGCATCTGACAGTGTTCAATAAATTCTTCTTCACTTTGAAGGGGCAGTTTACAGATTCTGCATGTTCCTGTATCTAAACTTTTGCTATGAGTAACTTTGTGTTCAGTTAGCGTTAGCAAAGATGGGAACCGTTCCCCACAAATAGGGCACATGTAGTGTTTTGCAGGACCCCTGTGTGTCTGCATGTGTTCTCTAAGTCCATTTTCAGAAAAAAACGTTCTTGAGCAAATATTACACTTGTGGCTGCCTTTGATAAATTCTGCTTTCTTCCTAGAACATTCATCTTCTCCAGGTCTGATATTATGATCTCTTAATCGATGGTTCTGTAGGAGACCTTCCATTGTGTAAGCTGCTCCACAGATATCACAGCCATACATTGGCTCAGAAGCATCAATATCCTCTTCACTGGCCTCGTGGCTGTTTGTAACTTCTGGGTTCTTCATTAGCAAACTTGGGACCTCAGCAGTCTCTGACTTTTTGCCTGCTGGTACCATACCATTAGCTGTACCATTTTGGCTGCTAGTGTCAAATACACAGTGCTTCTCTCGCAGGTGCTTTTCAAGGAGAATGATTGCATGGAATGCTTTGCTGCAAAATTTGCAATTGTATTTCTTACTGTGAGTAGTGATATGACACTGAAGCTCTACTTCCGTACTGAAGGTTTCACCACAGAAGATACACTTATGTGACTTTGCTGGGTTGCCCAAATGGCTGTGCTTGACATGAAGCTGAAGGTCCACCTCTTTTCTGAAGTCCCAGTTACATGCTGTACAGCGATACATTTTCTTCTCATTACTATGCTTTACTGCCAAATGCACTTGGATGGAAACCTTAGAATCAAAGACTTCTTGGCAAAGAGTGCAGTGATATAACACAAAAGTATGCATGTCCAGTAAGTGCTTTTGCAGATCATCTACAGATGAGAACTGCTTGTCACAGCTCTCGCACACGTAATGTGTGGAGGTTGTCATGTAGTGTACTGTGAGGTGCTGTAGGAGAGACTCTTGGGAGTCAAAGTCCTCCTTGCATTGAGGGCAGGACTGTTTTCTTAAAAGAAGCTCCAAATGTGATTTCAAATGTGTTTGAAAGGTTTCGAAATTGGAAAACTTTAGGTCACACTGATTACAAGGATACTCTCCACTTGACACAGAGTTTAGGCTAGGACACAGCCGCTGCCTCTTTGGGGAAGAAACTTCAACATCTGAAGAAACTGGACTCTGCTCTGATTTTGATTTCTTATTGTTTGCCAACGGAATGTTCTTGTGGTTTTCTTTTATATGCTTTGTGAGCTTCAATACAGAACCAAATATGGGAGAGTTTGTGCAATACGGGCACGAATACACTTCCATGAATGACTGACTTGGCTGAATAACAGGAGATTCAAGCTTTGAGCTTCCAACATTGCAATGGGTTTGCTGAATATGATCAGTCAGTGAGGACTCAGTAAGAAATCCCATGGAACACTGGTTACAGAAGAAAGCATTGTTGCCTTCATGAGGAGTAGTGTTGGGTCCACAGTGAGTGATGCGAATGTGTTCTTGAAGGCTGTTAATGTCAGCAAACATTTCAGGACAATAGTTGCAATGAAAGGCAGTTATGTTGCTAAACTGCACCATAGGGTAGGCATGGTTTTTGTGAACCTTTCTAACATGCTCATTAAGGTTATACAGGGTGGGCAAAGAATCCAAACATATTTGACAGGTGTGGCTTTGTTGGGGTTTGTCCACGTGAATAGTTTTTAAGTGGATCTCCAAGACAGCCAAGCTGTTGAAATCTCTTTTTGTGCAGTAAGGGCAGCTGTAACTAACCTTGGACCAACTCTGGCTCTCCTCTCTTTCTAATAATAAGGTTTTCTTATGTGCTCTTAGTGGCTTAAGCGTTGAGTCAGGAGTTGAACTACGTTCCACTGATGCACTGGAGTCTGGTGTGGCGCTGCTCATTGAAGCCACACTTCCCAAAACTGGATCTGGACTAATGCTATGATTGCTTGAATCAGGCTGTCTATGACTATCAAGGTGGCAGTATACATCTTCCACCGAAGAAAACTGCTCTGGGCACATTGGACACTTGTGCTTCTTGTTGGCATGGACTTGGTCAATGTGGTTCAGCAGAGAAGTTTCATCCGAAAATACTTCAGGGCAATGGATACACTGCAGGTCTGCTTTCTCTGAAAGCTGGGGATGTCGCTTCATTACATGCTTCTCCAGCTCCTCTGTCTGGCTGAATGTCTCCTCACAATAATCACACATGAAGTCGTCTTTCTTCATGTCCTTGTCTGATTTAGCCAAATGCTCCTTGTTTTTCTTATGAGCCTGCATATGACTCTGCAGAGAGCTAGTGGAAGAAAATCCACGTTTACACACTGTACATTTAAAAGGCTTGCTAGAACTGTGTGTTTTTAGATGAATTTTAAGATGATCACTACGAGAAAATGCAGCCTCACATTCGTGGCAGTGATACTTTTTGTCCCCAGTGTGGAGTTTAATGTGGCGATCCCTACTCCTTTTGTGCTTAAACAGTCGGCTGCAGTATGTGCATTTGAATGGAAGTTTGTCACTGTGGATCTGCTCGTGCCTTTTCAGGTAGCTGAGACGACTGAAAGACTTTTCACAGAACTGGCAGGGATACGGCAACCCAGATCCCCCTTCCTCTTCTCCTATGCCGAGATCACACCCATCTCCTAGCATCTGAGTGGGTGATGCAACGTCTTTGCTGGAGGGAGATGAAGCCACCCAGGAGAATTGTGGGTCGTCATCACCATCTGTAATGGGAAAGCAGAATGGAGATTAAAAACAATTCCCTGTGCATCTGTGTAATAAGGCCATAGCTCTTTAGCAAATCCTAGTTTTTTTTTTTTTTTACAATGCTACATCCTTTTTTAGCAGTGAACAGATCATTTCACAAACAAGGACATTGGAATAAAGGCAGATTAACAATTAAACGTGTCTAAAAATAAAATTACCAGCTATAGATGTTAACACTAAAGTTTACTTCTACATGTTATCACCATACTAGGTTATTAGCACTGTGATTACAAAAGCATACATATAATTAGGATAGGCAGGCTAATGGTATTATCAGAGCATTTTATGCATTACGTTGTTAGTTACATAGTGATTCCCTTCTGTATGTGAAACTGAATCCAGGTGTCCAAGGAATATCACAGATTCTGAAATACCATCTCCATACTCTGCAGGTGCGAAGCTAGCTTAGCCTATCATCAAGGACAGAATGAATAGCTCATGGCGCAGGCTTAACTAGAATATCAGCCAGTAATGTGTATGAACTTTTTCATCCTCTTAAGTACAGAAGAGAAACATAATGTGGTGTGTGACAGATAGATCATAAGCACAACCAAATATGGAAAGGAAATGGCAACCAACTGCCTTTTGTATTTGATAAAAAGGTGACATGGGCCAACAAGTCCTATGTACCAAATATATGAAAAACCTACCTACTGTAGATGGAATATGTAGCATATATTTCAATAGGGATTATAACAGATAACGCAGGTGCTAGAACTACTTAAACCTGCAGCCAGCTAAAGTATTGTATGCCAAATCCCACAATGAACACGTACAATGACAATTCCAAGATACACAGGTTCTAAAAAAGGTAAAAACAATTGCAGAACAATCATAGTAAAAAAATTGTATTAAAAACACATGAAAAACCAAAACATTGTTTAACTGATTTTATTTTTTTATTGTTGCAAAGTACTGTTGATCTACTATAAAATGAGTCAATCACCATTATTCAAGCTAAGACACTTGGCCACAACACACGTCAATACACTGTGCTTGAAAGAAGAAAGTAGGGGAAAGAATTAAGGTGGTATATTAAAGCGGAGTTCCACCCAAATGTGGAACTTCCGCTTTAAGCACTCTCCTCGCCCCCTTACATGCCACATCATTTTTTTTGGGGGGGGGGGGGGGGGTGGTGCTTAGTTTTGAGTAGGGCTTCCTGTCCCACTTCCTGCTTCTGACTACGGGCCACCTAGGCGACTCCTCCTCTCCCCCTAGATGGCTCCTCCCTCTTGGCAACCTTCTGGGACAGGTCACAGGTCCCAGAAGATTGCCTGTGCACTGGTAGTGCGCAGTGTGACTCACGCAGGTGCGCCCGGCCGTGAAGCCGTAAGCGGTCATGACTGGGTGCCCACAGTTTCAATAGAGGCGCCGCGGAGAGGAGGGGGAGAGGAGCGAGGCTCTGTGCAGCCGTATCACTGGACCGGGGGGACAGGAGAGCGTCTGTTTATTAAAAGTTAGCAGCTAAACTTTTTGTAGCTGCTGACTTTTAATAAACAAAAAAAATCCCGGAACTCCGCTTTCACTTCTCCACTCCAGCAGCCCGTGTCAGAGGAAGGAGAGGGACCAGGGGGGTTCTCTCTCCCATCTTCTTTGTCAAAGCTGGGGAGCTTTGAAATGGGTTATCTGATTGGAAAGAGACGCCCGGTCCCTCTCTTTCCTCTGACACGAGCTGCCAAAGTGGCCGCGTCATCTCCTTTGGCCTGTCGCATTATTGTCTCCATCCTGCGAGCGGCCATATTGTTGGTGGGCTCCAGCATTTTTACACACCATATTGAAGTGTGCTTTCCCTGCAGGACACAGCTGGTCCCAGCGAGTCTTCATGTGCTTTCCGGCTCGTATGTGAACCCGAAGCCTGTTTCCTTCATAAGTGCTGGGCCCTCCATTTAGTGTTTGGGCCTGGATAAGACTTGGGCTTTTACCTTTTAAATTAGACTGTGTCGTTCACACATGACTGTTTTTATCGAGAATGTGTGCTTTATCTATGGCCACATAATAAAGGTTACTTCATGGATTATATGAAAGCTTGTTTTATTCATTATACATCATCATCCTTCAATTTATCTACTTGTTTTTCACAGAAACCCTGACTTTACCAGTGTGCAGCATATAGCCTTTGCGTTTCTGTTTTGGATATCTCCATTCCTCCAGTGGATTGCATGCAGCACGGGACTGGGTCAATAGGATGCTCGTTACTACTAGCCCATTCTATGGTTGAGCGCCTTGGGTCTGTTTGTTGCATTTTTACCTAAAACAGGTTATGTTAACCGCAAAAAGTGAAATGGCATTTATATATACATATCTCGGAGGGAGAGGAGAGAGCGCCACTGGCAGGCGGGGTCGAATGGAAGCCGTTCTAGCGATTGGCCAGGAATCTGATAAAGAGAGAAGAGGAAAGCCAGCCGGATGACACAGTGCGGGGATCTCCTACTGTGACACAGCATTGATAATTGCCCGGTGGCCACTGTCAAATTAATTCCCGTCTCCTATACTGGTTGTTATGATAGACAGTACACTGGTCCAATGTCGGGAAATTGAAGCAGTGTGTGTAGTAAGTGTCACAGCGGGAGATCCCCACTCTGTGTCATCCAGCCGGCTCTCCTCTCTCTGATCCCAGTGCACTGGTGAGGCTGCATTGGTGGGCATGGATCAGGCTGCATTGATGGGCGCTGGTGAGGCTGCGCTGATGGGCGCTGGTGAGGCTGCGCTGATGGGCGCTGGTGAGGTGGGATCCAATAAGTTGCACTCATGGGCACTGATAAAGTTGTTGTTCATATCTATTTTTGTAACTTAACTCTGCATAAAACATTTAACAGTGTAAATTCATGAGATAATTTATGAGGGCGTGTTTACAGGACGGAGCAAGGGTGGGGCAGGGTAGGGTGACTGGTGGCGAGTAACTCTTAATGCCTGGCTAGTAGCTCAGGACTTGAAAATTTTGAGATATATATACTGTATAATATATATACATATACATACACACACACACACACACACACACATATATATATATATATATATATGTGTGTGTATACACACACACACACACAAACACACACATGGTGGTGAAAATATTTATTTGATCCCCTGCAGATTTTGTAAGTTTGCCCACTTACAAAGAAATTAAGGGTCTAGAATTGATATCATAGGTGCATTTTAAATGATAGACAGAAAATCAACCTAAAATCCAGAAAAAAAGACATGATACAAATGTTATCAATCGAGTTGCAGTTCAGTGAGTAAAATAAGTATTTGATCCCCTACCAACCAACAATAATTCTGGCTCCCACAGACTGGCTACAGTATTTGTTCATGTGGTACAGCCGATTGAGCGTCCACATAGCCAATAACAACCTTCTTGATCCCCCTTCGGTCTGGATTCCGCCCTCAACGCTCCACGGAAACTACTTTCCTAAAACTCACAAACAATCTGCTGACAGCTAAATCCAATGGACACTATTCTGCACTCCTACACTTTGACCTCTCTGCTGCCTTTGACACAGTGGATTTCCAGTGGGTTTCCATGACTGTACTCTTCGTTGGTTCACATCCTATTTATCCAACCGCACCGTTAGTGTCACTTACAACTCTACTGCCTCCTCTAGCTTTCTCCATCGGGGTCCCCTGAAGTTCTGTTCTTGGACCGCTCTTATTCTCCATCTACACCTCCTCCCTGGGTCAGGTAATAGCCTCCCATGGCTTCCAATACCATCTCTATGCTGAGGACACCCAAATCTATTTCTCTACCCCTCAGCTCACTCCTTCAGTCTCCTCACTTATCACTAATTTACTAAGAGACATATCAGCCTGGATGTCACACCACTTCCTCAAACTCAATCTACCCAAAACTGAGCTCATGGTTTTTCCTCCCCCTCCCTCTGCCCCAGATCTCTCTGTCAAGATCAATAGCACTACTATCAGCCCATCCCCGCATGCCAAGGTTCTAGATGTAATCTTGAACTCTGAACTATCCTTTCGACCCTGCGTTCAAACACTTTCCAAATCTTGCCGTCTCAACCTCCGCAACATCTCCAAAATATGCCCTTTCCTAACCAACGACACCATAAAGCTCCTAGTTCACTCCCTGGTCATCTCCCACTTCAACTACTGCAACTCCCCCCTCACGGGATTACCTTTACATAGGCTATCCCCCCTTCAATCCATCATGAATGCTGCCAGGCTCACCCACCTTACCAACTGCTCAGTGTCTGCTACCCCTCTGTCAATCCCTCCACTGGCTTTCACTCACCCAACAAATTAAATTCAAAATTCTAACAACAACTTACAAAGCCATCCACAACTCAGCCCCCAGCTACATCACTAACCTAGTCTCAAAACACCAACCTACTCGTTCCCTTCGTTCCTCCCAAGACCTCCTGCTCTCTAGTTCCCTCGTCACATTCTCCCATGCTCGCCTCCAGGACTTTTCCAGGGCCTCTCCTATCCTATGGAACTCCCTACCCCAATCTGTCTGACCATCTCCTACTCTGCTTGCTTTTAGACGATCCGTGAAGACCCTTCTCTTCAGAGAAGCCTATCCGACCCCCACCTAACAACAATACTTTTACTTTCTCCATCAGATCATCCCCAGTTATTACCTTTTGTATCACTTGACCCTCTCTCCTAGATTGTAAGCTCCAACGAGCAGGACTCTGATTCCTCATGTATTGAATTGTATTGTAACTGTACTGTCTGCCCTCATGTTGTAAAGCACTGCGCAAACTGTTGGGGCTATATAAATCTTGTATTATAACAATAATAATAATTGGTCCTTTCAATTTAGGAAGGTGCTCCTAACAACAACTTGTTATGTGTATAAAAGACACCTGTCCACAGAATCGCTTTCTTCCATTCAAACCTTGCCATCATGGGCAAGACCAAGGAGCTGTCAAAGGACGTCAGGGACAAGATTGTAGACCTGCACAAGGCTGGAATGGGCTACAAGACAGTCAGCAAGAAGCTTGGTGAGAAGGAGCAAACTGTTGGAGGGATTATTTGCAAATGGAAGAAATACAAAATAATCAATCGCCCTCGGTCTGGAGCTCCATGCAAGATTTTGCCTCATGGGGCAAGGATGATCATGAGAAAAGCAAGGAATCAGCCCAGAACTACATGGGAGTAGCTTCTGAATGATCTCAAGGCAGTTGGGACCACAGTCGAAAAAACTAATCTTTGGTAACACAGTACACTGTCAAGGATTTATATCCTGCAGTGCCTACAAGGTTCCCCTCCTTCAGAAGGCAGATGTACAGGCCCGTCTGAAGTTTGCCAACGAACATCTAAATGATTCAGAGAAGGATTGGGAGAAAGTGCTGTGGTCAGATGAGACCAATATTGAGCTCTTTGGCATTATCCTGACTCGCCGGGTTTGGAGGAAGAACAATTCTGACTATGACCCAAGGAATACCATCCCTACACTCAAACACGGAGGTGGAAACATTATGTTTTGAGGCTCTTTCTCTGCTAAAAGGTACAGGCTGACTTTGCCGCATTGAGGGGCCAATGGACAGGTCCATGGATTGCAAAAATCTTGGATGAGAACCTTCTTCCCAGCCAGAACACTGAAGATGGGTCGTGGATGGGTCTTCCAGCATGACAAAGAACCAAAAACGTACTGCCAATGCAAGCAAGGAGTGGCTCAAGAAGAAGCACATTAAGGTCGTGGAGTGGTCTAGCCAGTCTCCAGACCTTAATCCTATAGAAAATTTATGGAGGGATCTTAAAACTTAGAGTTACCAAGTGACAGTCAATAATCCTTAAAGAATTAGAGAAGATCTGTAAAGAAGAGTGGACCAAAATCCCTCCTGAGATGTGTGCAGGGCCGTCTGAACAGGACAGGCAAACCAAGCAACTGCTTGGGGCCTCAGCAGAGCTGCCTCCCCTCCCGCGATTGGCGGCCCCCCTCCCGCGATTGGCGCCCCCCCCCCCCCGTGATTTGGCAGACCCCTCCTCCCACGATTTGGCGGCCCCCCCACCCACGATTTGGCGGCCCCCCCCACGATATTGGCGGCCCCCCTCCCACGATATTGGCGGCCACCCCTCCCACGATCGGCGTTGATGTCCCGCATTAGCACCCCCCCTTTTCTGAATTTAAAAAGAAAAGTAAAAAAATTGTGTAGCACCCCCCGCTTGGTTGGGGCCCCCAAATTCCTTCAAACGGCCCTGGATTTGTGCAAAGCTGGTAACCAACCACAAGCAACATCTTACCTCTGTGCTAACCAACAAGAGTTTCTCCACCAAGTACTGGTAACTCCTGTTTTGCTTGGGGATTAAATATTTGTTTTACTTACTAAACTGCAACTCAATTTTTAACATTTGTATCATGTGTTTTTTCTGGATTTTGGGTTAATATTCTGCCTCGATCATTTAAAATACACCAATGATAAAAAGGATAGACCCTTAATTTCTTCGTAAGTGGGCAGACTTACAAAATCTGCAGGGGATCAAATATTTATTTTCCCCCACTAATTTATATATATATATATATATATATATATATATATTGTGACAGCAGGAAGGTAAAATCACCTGGTTGCATCCAGGGGGGTAGATATATTTCGCCCAGATTCAGGCTTTACGCCGACTTATACAACTAGGTGGAGAGTTGTATAAGGCTAGTGGGCTCATGGATGACTCATACCTCTAGGGAGAGGGCTGGGCGTCGTACAGACAGGGAGTTGATGAGGCCAGCTGAAGCTTGTCAGCTCATTTAGGCCTCTATAAGAACTCCCAGCTTCATTAGATGTTAGCTCATGCCTGGAACCAGACCTGTGTGGACTGTCTAGGGAGAGTGAACCCCTGTGCGGTGAGGCAAAGCCTGTGTGGCTATTTGTTTGGACTTTTACTAAACCAGGGACTTAGGGACTAGGACAGCACTAGGCTGATCCCAGTTGTTAGT
>CM055119.1:50388086-50479845 GCA_029206835.1 Rana muscosa
CAGCACATGTGATAGGCTCTTACCAATATTCATACATTTTTGCAGTGATGAGGAAAACCTAAGGAGGATCTAGACAGCCAGAGGGTTATGATAGACCAGATTTGGAGCCCAAAGTCCGGCGAGGTAGAGGGACAAGGTTATAGGCTGTATATGAAACCAAAAAGTTGCATATAAAAAAAACAGCAATTTTAAACAGATTGAAAGGCAACTAAACGCCTTGTTGCTATATAGAGCACTCACCTCGGCATGTCTGTTCCTCACATATGATTTTGATATGATATGATTTTCCAGGAGGAGTGTGCTTGCACCACTCACACCAAGGGCTTGCGAACAAGCCGCTTATGTGTGTTCCCCGACCCCGCCGTCAGGCGCGCCGCAAGTGACGTGCGGCGCGTGACGTCACGGGGTCATCCCTTCCGCACTGTGCACACCTAACGTGCAAGTGCGCGTCAATTAACCCAAGGCCGTGGGGCCAGGTCAACTTGACCTTCACAGTATATTTTGATGATACTCAGGTCCCATTCTTGGACCTGACTGTCATGAAACAACTAGACGGTACGTTAAGTACCAACCTTTATCGTAAACCGACTGCCGGTAACACTTTACTTTACGCCACCAGCGCCCATCCAAAGCCATTGATACATAGTATCCCATTTGCGCAATATCTACGCATACGTAGAAATTGTGCTTCAGAAAGTGACTTTAAAATTCAAGCTAACGCTTTACGTGAACGTTTATTACTAAGAGGTTATTCTCGCTCCAACCTGAGAAAGGCCTACAATAAGGCCCGCCTTCGCTCCAGGCAATCTCTGCTTTACCCCCCCCCCCCCTAGATTGAAACCTATTCATGAATCAGTCAGATTTGTTACTACCTTTTCGGGTCATCATCGCACACTTCGAAATATCCTCAATGAACACTGGAATTTGCTCACCGAACATAATACCTTGCAAAAACACCTTAGACCTTATCCAGAATTGGTGTTCCGCAGAGCTCACTCTTTACGGGACCGCCTAACTCAGAGTCACTACATTCCCTATAGTGTCCCGCAACAGGGACCCAACGGCACCTACCAATGTGGAGAATGTCCCCGTTGCCCTTGGGTCCTGGAGTGCCGGAACTTTACTCTCCCTAATGGGGAGCATTTCCGCTCCTCTGCATATGCCAACTGTGGCACCAAGGGGGTTATTTACCTTATGGTTTGCTCTTGCAAGGCTTTTTACGTGGGTAAAACCATCAGAGAGCTCAGACAACGTATAGGAGATCACATATACTATTCTGGCAATGGGAAATTGACCACCATTGGACGACACATAGGTCTATACCACCGTTATGACCTATCTGCCGTGCGGTTTTTCGTCTTGGAAGTTGTTAAACCGAGCCCCAGGGGTGGCGATTGGGATAGAACTATCCTACAGAGGGAAACCCTGTGGATAGAACACCTCAATGCCACAATTCCCCCTGGAATTAATGAGATGAACTCCTATAAATCCTTTTTATAAGTTAATTTTATTATTCATTTATCTATTTTTCTTCTCCCTTCCCCCTCCCTTCCTCCTTTCCTTCCCCCCTCCCCTTTCCCCCCCCCCCTCTTCCCTCCCCCCCTTTTCCCTCCCCCTCTCTCCTCTTCCGAAATATGGCCTTTTTATAAGTCTATATCCAACCTTACTTGCCATCAACGTGACACATTCCTGTAAACGTGCTGTTTTTCTTTCCAATCCCTTAAATTGTATATTGGTGATTTCTGTCAAACATAATGTTATTGATAGGTACCATTAATCATCTATTAAAAGTCCTATACTGCTATTATATGTATATTGTTATTGTATTACACCTTATTGTTTTTGGTCTCTGGCTGCTGACGTTACATGCGATGCGGCGGCTTCCTATCTCTACCCCATTGGCGGATCAGTTCTCTTCCTGGTCGGGATGACTATGTCATCCCGTACTTGCGTCGTTTGACCTGGCCCCACGGCCTTGGGTTAATTGACGCGCACTTGCACGTTAGGTGTGCACAGTGCGGAAGGGATGACCCCGTGACGTCACGCGCCGCACGTCACTTGCGGCGCGCCTGACGGCGGGGTCGGGGAACACACATAAGCGGCTTGTTCGCAAGCCCTTGGTGTCAGTGGTGCAAGCACACTCCTCCTGGAAAATCATATGTGAGGAACAGACATGCCGAGGTGAGTGCTCTATATAGCAACAAGGCGTTTAGTTGCCTTTCAATCTGTTTAAAATTGCTGTTTTTTTATATGCAACTTTTTGGTTTCATATACAGCCTATAACCTTGTCCCTCTACCTCGCCGGACTTTGGGCTCCAAATCTGGTCTATCATAACCCTCTGGCTGTCTAGATCCTCCTTAGGTTTTCCTCATCACTGCAAAAATGTATGAATATTGGTAAGAGCCTATCACATGTGCTGGCTATATAGTCCAGTCTTTACCCCAAGTGCCCTAATTTTCCCTTCCCCCCTCCCCCCTTCCCTCCCCTTCCCCTCTGGGTTCCTTGGTCTGTCTCCCCTCCCTCCCTGGTTTGTATCTGCTGGGCACAGTGGTTTGGTGTCTGTTGGTGTTTCCAGTACATTGGGGGTCGAGGTCGGCTCCTTTCGTATTAGAACTTTTTCACCCCTCCCCCCCCTCCCCTCCTTCCCCCGCCCTCCAAACCCCCCCAAAACCCCCCCCCCTTCTTTGCCCCTGTTCAAATCATTAGTAAGACCTCATCTGGAATATGCAGTTCAGTTTTGGGCCCCAGTTCTCTAAAAGGATATTGGGGAACTGGAGAAAGTGCAGAGAAGGGCAACCAAACTGATAAGAGGCATGGAGGAGCTCAGCTATGAGGAGAGATTAGAGGAACTGAATTTATTCTCTCTTGAGAAGAGGAGATTAAGGGGGGATATGATCAACATGTACAAATACATAAGGGGTCCATATAGTGAACTTGGTGTTCAGTTATTCACTTTACGGTCAACACAAAGGACAAGGGGGCACTCTTTGCGTCTAGAGGAAAAGAGATTTCACCTCCAAATACGGAAAGGTTTTTTCACAGTAAGAGCTGTGAAAATGTGGAATAGACTCCCTGCAGAGGTGGTTCTGGCCAGCTCAGTAGATTGCTTTAAGAAGGGCCTGGATTCTTTCTTAAATGTACATAATATAACTGGGTACTGACATTTATAGGTAAAGTTGATCCAGGGAATATCCGATTGCCTCTCGGGGGATCAGGAAGGAATTTTTTCCCCTGCTGTAGCAAATTGGATCATGCTCTTCTGGTTTTTTTTTTGCCTTCCTCTGGATCAACTGTGGGTATAGAATTGGGTATATGGGATTGTACGATATATGTTTATTTTTATTTTTTTTTATTTATTTTTTTACGGTTGAACTGGATGGACTTGTGTCTTTTTTCAACCTGACTAACTATGTAACTATGTAACTATGTATGCACTCCCACCATACCTATCGAGCGACCCTATAGTGTGCAAAAAAACTTTTGCTTTATCACTGCGCTCTACCCTATCGTCTGTCCATAACTTCTGGTGGTGGAAACCATTTAGATGGACTGCTGAGGGAGGAGATTTTACTAATGTTCACATAACCAAATACATTATCCAATGGAAGGGATTTATTCAGGAAAGGCATGAAGGGGACAAAAACTAATAATAATACTGAAATGGCTATGTGCAAGAACACAAGAAGGGGAGGAAGAGGGTGGAAGGGGGAGGGTAAAGGGGAGAAGGGAACTCCTTCCTCCACCCTCTTACTCCTCTTCCTCCCCTTCTTGTGTTCAATCAGCGCAGGCCCCCCTGTCAGGAGAGCAGCCGATCAGCTCTCCTCTACTTGCGTCTGTCAGTGCGAGTGTTTCCAGTGTGATCAGCGGTGAATGGACACAGCTGATCACATAGTAAAGAGCCTACGTCAGAGGCGCTTTACCAAGATTGGTGATGTGGTGTGTCAGACTGACACCACACCAATGATCGCTGCGCTACACAACCCCGGCTTATCCTGTTGGATGTCATATGACGTCCAGTCAGGATAACTTAATCACTTTCTGGCATGCATTCTGCTATATGTTGGCTGGAAGTGGTTAAGCTTCAGTAATCGTCTCAGTGAACTACTGCCACCACAATCAAATGCAAGACATACCAGAAGGTTGGACCTCAAAGCATAGAGTTCAATCTAACCATGAGTACGGTACAATCCCCATATAGATGACAAATGGCTTGCAGTCACCACGTCTGCTTCTGATGTCATATTTGGCCATCAAAAGAAATTAAAAAAGGTCCAATAGTGTGGATCAACCAAGATTTTTTAAGATAACAGTCCAGCTGCCTCATGTGACCTTGGCCCATAATTCCCAAGTGGTTCTATGGGTGTTTTCTGGTATCCCCAGAAAGAACCAATGCCTGCATTCTAGAACCTGAGACCCCATAGTTGTTGGTTCCAATTTGATGGAGTCTTCTGCAGCTCCACTGGGTGAATCTGAGGCCTCCTCCGTGTTTAAAAGGACCTCCATGTCCACTCTAGACTTCCTGTCTGTCCTGTAGAGATTTTAAGCATGCCTTGGTGCCAACCTCGTCAGAGTCTGCATCGGTTTCCCCTGAATCAGGTCACTATATCTGAGTCCCAACAATCCATTCCTAAGGAGGTTATTGAGCCACCTGCGGATAACGCAGATTTATAAGGGGTTGCCTCACACCTGATTTATGCAATGCATACCACCCTGCCTTTTGAGGTTCAGCTAGCCATTCCAAGCCTAGGAACTTTTAAAGCTTCTGCGGCTGATAAGACTTTTACTGACTGCTATGTTACCTCTGCCAGTCCCAGTCTGAAGTGACTAAAGTGTTTTTCCAACCTATTCTGGAGCTGATCCTAAAGCAGAGTTCCACCCACATTTTTCACTCCTGACCATGCAGTACTAATGTGCATCCCTAAAATGAATTGGCAATTTATTTTTATTCTTTCTGTTCACTTACCCGATTTATGCATATATCCAATTTCGCTTCCTCCTTTAGTAGCCGCAGCGCCGTACGTCATTTCCGGTTTTGTATTGGCTCCTGGGAGATCTTGGTCAACTTGACATGGTACTGCTCCAGTAACATTTAACATTGGTGTCTATGGAAATTCTTGGTCAGCTTGGCATGGCACTGCTCCCTTAACATTTAACATTGGCGTCTATGGAAAATCTTGGTCAGCTTGGCATGGTAAGCTGACCAAGATTGCACCGCACTGCACATGCGCGAGATTGGCAAGTGCATGCTGGGTAGCCAGTATGCACGGAATCCAGGAAGAAGGACACTGTGGCTTCAGATGCCCACACTGGAGATGGCCGCACTGTGCAGGAACTTCACAAAGTAAGAAAACATTGCTGCACAAAACTGGGCATAGTTTACAGCATACCTTTGTTACATTGCATGAGGATTCTAGTTTTTTTTTTATCTTAAAAGTCATATTTCAGCCGGAAGTCCGCTTTAACTTGTCAAACTTTTTCAGAAGGAGTAGACTCCCTTAAAGGATGCTGTAGTGAATTGGTGGATGAAATCACCATGCAGCTGTAGAAAAAGACTGATCTTCACCAGTACACCTTGTTATAGTTATATTCTTGTCCTTTATTCAGATAAAGCAACAGCCATTACAGGCTGACATTTTAGGACCTCATAGTATCCCTTCTTTCAAGCCAGAGTGATGCATGAAGATGAAACGCAGAGCTTAAATAGTACCAACAATTAATCAGACATCCTAACACCTATGCTTGCTGACTAACTTGTGTAAAAAAGAAAAGATGTATATACAGTCTGCTACAGTCCGGTCACATGATCCAGCTCCCCTGTGTCACCCAGAGGTGGCTGCAGAGGAGAGGATGGAGTGCCTCCAATGGCTGGGACATGGGAGCCTATGGGTGATTTCACTGCTCTTGGCTTTCCCAGCTGTTAAGCACTCTTTCCAGTCCCTTGCAGCTGTTGCTGGCTGACACAGAGATCACGCTGTCAGACCAGAACGAGCTAAAGATAGGCAAGTATGTACATCTTTTTTACGCAAGTTAGTCAGCATAGGTGTTAGAAGGGACGAGGGAGAAATTTTAGGACTAGTCAGGTCTATGCTGGAATTCTACTTTAGAATTCTAACGTGGTTACGAAGTCTAAATATTTTTTATGCATCATTTGTTAAACATTAACATAGAAAAACACCCTACTACCTGTTCCCCCGCCATCCCTAAACACTTACCTGACTGAGTCACTGATCCAGCGTTGTCCCAGCTCTTCTCTTCCTGGTCTCACAGAAGGGAACAGGCAGCAGCAAGAGCTATAGGCTCCAGGTGCTGTCAGTCAAACTCCTGTGAAGAGGGAGAGGGGGCAGGGCTTATCGACTCTGTGTGTCCAGTCTCTCACAACCCAACATTCTAGCAAAGTAAGACAAAAAAGATGCCATCTCTGGACAACGTGCACCTGGCACCTGACACCAGAGACCAGAAAATCCCTGGCTAAGTGGCTTACAAATCATGCCTTGAATTCCTTCCTCTAATATTGGTTTTGCACACCTTTGAAGTAGTTATTTTTAGATTTTCCATTACAATACACATCCTGGAAAGACTGGTTAGCAGCCAAAACTAAATTTTTCATAACTCATGAAATAATAGCACAGCCAGAATATGGACATATTTACCTCCCTCCGTTATTCTGTAGCATTTTGAGCCCAAACACGGCTACCCTATGAGAACTGGGAGCAGAACCAGCCGAATACCTCACCTAGGCGAACTGGGCATCCAAAACCTGTCGAGTTTATATTCATTTCGAAGCTAAATTCAGGCTGGACAATAATATGCAGACTGTACCCAGTATGTATTTAGAGATATAGAAAACTATTTGGGACAGAAACCACTCCTCAGACATTTAATTGGTCATATGGCCACTGTCAAGACCCCTTCGATACCAGAGAAAAAGGCAATGTCAGGACAGGATGACAGCTCTCATTTAACCACTTCAGCCCCGGACCATTTGGCTGCCCAAAGACCAGAGCACTTTTTGCGATTTGGCACTGCGTCGCTTTAACTGACAATTGCGCGGTCGCGCGACGTGGCTCCCAAACAAAATTGACGTCCTTTTTTCCCACAAATAGAGCTTTCTTTTGGTGGTATTTGATCACCTCTGCGGTTTTTATTTTTTGCGCTATAACCAAAAATAGAGCGACAATTTTGAAAACAAAGCAATATTTTTTACTTTTTGCTATAATATATATCCCCAAAAAATATATAAAAAAACTAATTTTTTCCTCAGATTAGGCCGATATGTATTCTTCTACATATTTTTAGTAAAAAAAAAAAAAATCGCAATAAACGTTTATTGATTGGTTTGCGCAAAAGTTATAGCGTCTACAAAATAGTGGATAGTTTTATGGCATTTTTATTAATAATTTTTTTTTTTTTACTAGTAATGGCGGCGATCAACGATTTTTATCATGACTGCGACATTATGGCGGACACATCGGACACTTTTGGCGCTATTTTGGAACCACATTTATACAGCGATCAGTGCTATAAAAATACACTGATTACTGTGTAAATGTGACTGGCAGTGAAGGGGTTAACCACTAGGGAGCTAGGAATCGGTTAAGTGTGTCCTAGGGGGTGATTCTGTTAGGGGCGTGGCTTACTGTGACACGTGAAGTAGAATAACAAAGTATCGAACCAGGCAGGACTTCAGCGATGCAGGTTTATTAACAGCTGGGAACATACAGGTTTTTTTTTTCACAAGAAAGGGAACATACAGGTTTATGTTCAAAGTATTACAAGATTCAGGCCTAATTCATACAGTTTCTTACAATGCAAGCATATTAGATATTGGTATTCTTATCCTCTAACCAAATTGAAACAATAGTGAATTGTTCTCACCTTGAACCAGAATGGGTCTTTTCTGCCAATTCTTGGGAACCTGTCACCTGATAGGGACCAGTCGGTCGACCGGCCTCCGTTAACAGATGGAGGACTTTGGAATAAGGAATTCCGTGGGTTCTGAGATTTCCTCGTATGGTAACGGTCACCGGTGGTCTGGTCCTTTCACAGGGTTTTTGGTTCTAGCTCGACCAAGTTTGTGAGGGAAATTCACCTGAGACCACTCTCTCTGGAACAAGTTAAGAAGTTTTCTCTATTTGACTCATACGAGGAGATAAGTTACGGACAGATATTTGCCCATTGGTTCTGACCTCTATGACCCGTGCAATAGGGCAGCATACATAGAGTTCAGCCTTATGGGCTCCTATCTGACTTGTCTGTCTTACAATTGTACAACTTGCATTTACATACCTTTACTAGCCTTATTTTAGCCATCTCTCCAAGATATGATTGGTTGCTAAGATCTACGTCAATGTAACACCTGTCCTACAACCAGACAAACTTATTCATTCCCAGAATTCTTATTTGTTCATTAAAATGATTTATAACTGGTTTTGTCCAATTAAGAACACCTGTGTATAGGAACAGTATGGCACCCAGACATGTTAGATCAAACCCTCCTCGTCCTGATAAGACTCCACCAACTTAAGGATAACAGATTTATGACTTTGGGAGAATGAACTTGCAATGACCCCACCTTATATGTTATGTTTTAACATTTTTAATGAGGGCACAAGCAGACCTTTGTTTGACCCTATCAAACTAAATTAATGTACTGTACATAACATTCCCATAATCCACATAATTATTTTAAACCACCTGTATCACTTAAAGTGTAAAACCCATATTATCAACAGTGTTGTATGCTTTTGTGTGCAGAATTATGGCGTACACTGAAAACATCCAGGCAGAATAAATTACCCAGATTCCTCATGTAGCAAAAAAGGCTGTTGTGTTACTGTTGGCAAAACCTCATTGAATTGAGGGCTTTTCTTCCAAAGCAAGCAACTAAAAACAGAACACACATAGAGATCTGCTGCCCTGTACGGTTTGCTGGTAATATCACAGTGTAATGGTCATGCGCATCGGGCACCCAAATAGCTGTGTGTGTGGCAGCCATTTTGTTACATCACAAGTCTCCCCTGCCATTTTGTCATAAGAATGCATAGCCAAAGTGACCTTTCCCCCCCCCCCCTCCTTCCTTCATTTTATACAATACACAAACTGTTAACTGATGCTCAGACCTTATCAGTCCATTGATCGTACACACACAGACCCTTTCAAATAACCAATTCACATTCCCATCTGAAAACCCTAATAAAACCGGCAACTTCGCAAACTTGAGTGACTGGATTTTTTGCTGCTCTTCCCCCTATCGTAAACTCCGTAGCAATACATGTGACGAAACGCAGTATCAAACCCCTGCCCTTCTCACCAACTCGTGACAAAGGACTGGCCAATCTCACCTTGCGATGTGTCACTTACATAACAATGCCACTTTCAGCTGCACCCTGAACAAAGATTTTCCAGCTCGCAGGCCCACAATCTAGGTGCCAGCAGCCTGAGAGCAATTGTCACTGCATTAAAGGAACACTAAAGATTTTTTTTTTTTTTTTTAAATAACAAACATGTTATACCTACCTCCGCTGTGCAGCTCGTTTTGCACAGAGTGGCCCCGATCCACGTCTTCTGGGGTCCCTCAGCAGCTGTCTCGGCTCCTCCCTGCAATCACTCACACCTATATGCGAGCGAGCTCGCATGGTGGTGAGTGATTGCGGGCGCGCTCCTGTGATACAGCCAGCGGCTATTGCCGCTCACTGTATTAGTCGGCCCCGCCCCCCGGCGCGCAGCGTCATTGGATGTGATTGACAGCAGCGCGAGCCAATGGCTGCGCTGCTTTCAACCCATCCACTGTAACCAATCAACGGCCAAGCTGAGCGGCAAAGAGGATGTCGGGGGCGAGCGCGGGACTTTCGAGGGGTCAGGTAAGTAAAACGGGGGGGGCTGGGAGCGGCGGTATTGTCGGATATTTTTTCACCTTAATGCATAGGATGCATGAAGGTGAAAAAACTTTTTCCTTTACAACCCCTTTAAGTTAATTAGGCAAATAGCTCTTTAAACTCCAAACTGCCACCAGATAGCTTTTGGGCCAATCAACCCTTCACAATATTAGCAAGAACAATTATGAAAAATAAACATCTGTACACACAAGGTTACCACAGATATTCAGAGATTTATCATATACAGTAGCACTCCTCAAGAGACAGGGATTCTTTTAGTTTGCATTTATGCCCCGTACACACGCCGTTAAAAATGCCATTTTAAAAAATGGCCATTAAAAATGATCGTGTGTAGGCTCCAGAGCATATTTAACGACGTGAAAAACGGCCATTAAAAATTCCGGACATGCTCTCTTTTTTCACGTCGTTTTTCATGTCGTTTTTTTTAACGACGTGAAAAACGATAGTGTGTATGCTTTCACGACGTGAAAAAAAACGCGCATGCTCCGAAGCAACTATGAGACGGGAGCGCTCGTTTTGGTAAAGCTAATGTTGGAAATGGAGATGGCACATTCGTCACGGTGGAATTAATAGCATCGTTTTAATGCTGCACATTCCGTTCTTCTTTTGATAATGCTTTAAAATTACCCTCTTTTGATAATGACATTGAGAGTTTTATGCCAAACTTGTTTCTAAAGTAATTCCAAATTGCTCTAATGATTATAAAATATTATTTATAAGCCGCACCTCCCTCCTAAATAATACTAATAATAATAAAATAATGTAATTCTCCTTTTTTCTTTAAATTTAATTTTACTTAATTTTTTTTTTGTGGCCTTTTTTTTATTATTTTGGCTTAAATTATTCTTGTGTAAAGTTACCACAACAACCTTCCAAATGTGTCTCATTTGGCCTCAGGGAGGTTTGTGTACCCTGATAATAACAATAATATAATTTAAGATGTCCCTGCCTGCTCCCTAGCAAGCTCTCTTTTGAAATACAAATCACATAGTCAAGTATTTTAAGGGCACTCAATTTTTTTTTATTTCACAACATTAACAAATTAAAGTGGAAGGCAGCACTAGAGAGCCTGCTTGCATTTGTGCATCCCTTTGACCCCACAACAACCATACAAGATGTCCAAACCAAAATAGAGATTAGATCCCCCAAAAAAATGAGCCCAATCTAGTCTTGAGCTCCCAGAGGTCAGGAGCCACAGCAGATACGTCCTATATGTCCCCAGTCTGTGGTACTACAGCAGGCATTATTTTCTCCTCTTCCTTGTAGCCTTCTCTCCAGCCTTCTCTCCAGCCTTCTCTGCAGCCTTGGTTGGTTTCTTCCTTGGAGGCTGGGGATCAGGAGGAGAGGTTGTGGCAGGAGGAGTAGTAGGAGGAGGAGGAGGAGGTGGAGGAGTAGGGACAACCTCCGTTATGTCCGTGTACCTAGTGAGTTCACCCAGCACGCCCTTATTGATGACTTTCAATAGCAGGGTCTCACTGAAAATTTTTTGCTGCAACTCCATTTGCCCTAGTTTGTGGGCGAGGACTGCGGCAAATCCCTCATCAACAGAGGGTGCCTCTCTGAGGGCCGCTGTTGCCTCTCTGAGGAAGGCCCTGGTTTCCTCCTCCACCTGCCTACCTCTCCTTGGCCCTCGTGGTTTAACTACCAGGGGAGGCATCTGGGCTCTTGTGCTGGGCCCAGCCTCCTCCTGGGTGCCACTGGGCCCTGCCTCCTCCTGGGTGCCACTGGGCCCTGCCTCCTCCTGATCCCCAACATCACCCTCTTCCTGGCTCTGCTCTGGCTGTAAAAAAAGAAAGGGACATTATTTATTTTGCCACATCATCATTCACAGACATTGTTCACCTCTAGACATTGTTGAAATCAATGCCAAAAGTTATGTCATTTTCATTGATTCCGCATCCTGGTTTTGTTGTCTTGTGCACATAAAATTAGGCCACTACTGTATCTTGCTCTTCACAAACTTTATTGGTAGAAGTGTACATACCTTTAACAATACTAACATCTATTTAAATTCTACAATTTTGTACGATATAAATATAGATATCAAAACTTTACCTGGCTCCATATCTCCAAATCTGCCTCCTCAAGGCCCTGATCTTGATCCTCAGAGGAAGCCAGAGCAGGGTTGACAGGAAGGCTGGAGGACTGGCTGCAGGGAAGGCTGGAGGGTTGGGTACAAGGAAGGCTGGGATTGACCTCTGGGGGGAAGGGTGGAGAGAGATTCCCGCACTTCCAGCTGGTCATCCAGAAAAGCAAGCTTACTGTAGTACCACAGACTGGGTTTATAAACCTTATCTGCTGGTGCACCTGACCTCTGGGACCTCAGGACCATAGTCCTCTGGGTCCTGTATGTCCCTCTGATGGTCGCAATTTTGTTTTTGACATCTTGGAGAGTTGTTGTGGGTATCTTTGTTTGCACAAATGCAAGCAGGCTCTCCAGTGCTGCTTTCCTGGCGTCTTTATTTTTATTACCGCCACTTTTTGTTTGCCATAATATAGGGAGCTCTTGCCATTTGTCGATGAACTCCCCCATGAAGTCTGGGTTTTTAAAAGTATTCATGATATCTGTAAAAGCGAGAAACCAAAAAAAATATACATTTCAGGCAACATTCTTCAACTGTGCATTGTCTACATATTTTGAGCACACAAATCTCCTCGTCTGATGAACCTCAAAAAGTAAAATTGTTAGGTACCTTGGTCACGACGTTAGTTGCTAACTCCCTCTCCCGACAAATGAACGTATTTCCCAGACATGGATCTTCACTTGATATACACAGCGCATGCGTGAAACTCCGCACGCTTTCCCCGCCCCTGACGTTCGATATTGTACTTTCCCCGCCCCTTCTCGCTCGTAGCGCTGAACAAAACATGGCGGAGACACAGGTGGCTGAGATTACCTCTACAGAGGATGAAATTACAGAGGAGCCCAAATCAAGACCCAGGAGATATAAGGCATCCAACATGTCATTCGAGGAAATGGTGGAGATGGTCGCCATTTTAAAGAAGGAGGATTATGATGCCAAGCATGGTCCGTATAAAAGGCCTAATCTGGTCAAGTCCAGAATTATGGGCAAACTGGTCAAAAGTCTCCACAAAAAATTCGGGGTGTGTAGAAGAAGGAACAGCTCAGAAAACGATGGTCAGATCTGAAGTTGCGGGAGGCCGACCAATATAAAAAAATCAAGAAAGTTATATTAAAAAGTACGTTTTTTTTTTGAGTTTCCATGGTACATATTATTTTCTTGTATTCTGTCATGTATTTTAAACTTTCATATAGTACACTGAAAGATACCATCTTTCAGGTTCGTCCGCACAGTAAACGGACGTATTAAACCTCTTTCTCCGTACAGTTCCTCAAACGATGTTTTAGGATCATCCAGTGTGAACACCCATGTATTTTGGTTTATTTGTGGGAGTAAATTTGGGCCACTTATTTTTGGTGTGCTAATCCAAAGGACATTTGTTCATTTGAAAAAACGATATGCATGGTAATGTTAAAGGGAGTGAATGCTCAGCAGCTGATGAAACATCTGAACACAGTAGTACAAGTGTGGGCCTAAAGCCAAAAAGCTTGAGGGAGTCACACACAGGTGATCCAGTGTAGATACTTTGGGGTGTTACAATGTTTCAAATTTGTTTACAAAATGTATATGCTCTGTTTTGGGCTATGTATCCAATCATTTGTCCCGGTTGGCACAGGGGGTAAAATTTAAAATGGAGCATGCTTCAAAAGAATGATTACCAAGTTTTTTTTCATGTTTCTTATTTTAGCAAAATTGAGTCGCTACTAATGAAACTATTCCTTTTATTTCAATCTCCCTAGGGATTCGAAAAGCTACCTCAGATGAGACGAGAATTGCAATACCTACAACAATACCCCCAGAACCCCAGGAGGGAGAGGAATGTGATGTTGTGGAAGTTGAAAGTGGCACCACCACAGGTCAGAGAGAAACCAGACACATGCATGTTAAATAGATGTAGGCCTACATATTCTATCCTACATATTTCTTTTTACATTTAGGTGCAGTTCTGGCCGAAGACCCCAATAAGTTGACACATCACAGTGCCCAGATCCTGATCCAATACCTGATGGTCTGCTGTCGTGACCTCGAAAAAATTAAGGGAGACTTGCTAGAGATCAGGGCAAATACAAAGCGGGTGGAGGAAAGGCTCCAAAATATCATGGCTGTGCTTGGGCGTGTCTAATGTTTTTACACCAAATAACGTTTTACTTGCAGAGATTTCTATGTTTTTTTGTTATTTTACCCTTTAATGACTAGCACATGTTTAGCTTTTTCAAAATTTTTAGAAATATAGTTTGTTTATGCATGGCTGGTCATGCGTTTTAATACACCCGAAATTAAGGGAACATCCACATTTCGAAGGAAGTTGCCCACCAAAACAAAAAAAATAAAGGTATTTTTACATAACAAATCATTGTGGCTTCATTATGTAAATGTGGTGCTGAGTGAACTAATCAATTGGGGGGGGCAAGCCAGGACGGCCAGGTTCCAGGGCCACCAAAGTTTCTGCATTGATTAAAGAGGCCTCAGGCCCACTCAAAGATATATAACTCGTTGAATGCACCCTTAGAAAATTATGCAGCACACAGCACGTCATAACCACAAGTTGTGGATTGTCCACTTGCCACGTCACCTGGCCACGTCACCTGGCCACGTCACCTGGCCACAAGCTGTGGAATGTTCACCTGCCACGTCACCTGCCACGTCACCTGGCCACAAGTTGTGGATTGTCCACTTGCCACGTCACCTGCCACGTCACCTGGCCACTTCACCTGCCACGTCACCTGCTACAAGTTGTGGATTGTCCACTTGCCACGTCACCTGGCCACGTCACCTGCCATGTCACCTGGCCACGTCACCTGCCACAAGTTGTGGAATGTTCACCTGCCACGTCACCTGCCACGTCACCTGGCCACGTCACCTGCCACAAGTTGTGGAATGTTCACCTGGCCACGTCACCTGCCACAAGTTGTGGATTGTCCACTTGCCACGTCACCTGCCACGTCACCTGGCACAAGTTGTGGATTGTCCACCTGCCATGTCACCTGCCACGTCACCTGGCCACGTCACCTGCCACAATTTGTGGATTGTCCACTTGCCACGTCACCTGCCACGTCACCTGGCCACGTCACCTGCCACAAGTTGTGGATTGTCTACTTGCCACGTCACCTGCCACATCACCTGCCACGTCACCTGCCACATCACCTGCCACAATTTGTGGATTGTCTACCTGCCACATCACCTGGCCACGTCACCTGGCCACATCACCTGGCCACATCACCTGCCACAAGTTGTGGATTATTATAAAGTAAAAAAATGCACAACCCAAAAACTAGTGAAGAGAAAAAAAAAAAAAACACGCCTAACAGCTGGTGCGTGATGATCTTGAATTCCTGAGCTCACTTTTTTATTATACGTGTTTGAATCTTACGTATACTAGATATACACACATTGAGGTTTTGTTTATACATCTCCTTCTTTTGAGTACACAATAATATTTTTCCAGAAGCAATTCATGGAAATAATTACTGTTTGTTTTTTTTTTTTTTTCTCTTCACTAGTTTTTGGGTTGCGCATTTTTTACTTTATATACATTTGTAGTTTATTATTCTGAACTGTTATTGCAGCACCATTTTTTCACTTTTTGGATTTGAATATCTGTTTATATATGTGTATTTTCACGGTGCACTTTATATATTTCACATATTTATATGTATTTTGTTTATATATATATATATAATTTTTTATATATATATATATATATATATATATACATATATAATTTTTTCATTCTTTGTTAAAATATCTTTTCTGCCAAATAGGGATAGCGCGGATTGTCCTCTTTACAAACAAGTTGTGGATTGTCGACTTGCCACGTCACCTGCCACATCACCTGGCCACGTCACCTGCCACAATTTGTGGATTGTCCACCTGCCACATCACCTGGCCACGTCACCTGCCACTATTTGTGGATTGTCCACCTGCCACGTCACCTGGCCACGTCACCTGCCATGTCACCTGCCACAAGTTGTGGATTGTCCACTTGCCACGTCACCTGCGAAGTCACCTGCCACGTCACCTGGCCACCTCACCTGGCCACGTCACCTGTCACAATTTGTGGATTGTCCACCTGCCACGTCACCTGCCACATCACCTGGCCATATCACCTGGCCACGTCACCTGCCACAAGTTGTGGATTGTCCACTTGCCACGTCACCTGCCACAATTTGTGGATTGTCCACCTGCCACGTCACCTGGCCACGTCACCTGCCACAAGTTGTGGATTGTCCACTTGCCACGTCACCTGCCACATCACCTGGCCACGTCACCTGCCACAATTTGTGGATTGTCCACTTGCCACGTCACCTGGCCACATCACCTGGCCACGTCACCTGCCACAAGTTGTGGATTGTCCACTTGCCACGTCACCTTGCCACAATTTGTGGATTGTCCACCTGCCATGTCACCTGCCACGTCACCTGCCACGTCACCTGGCCACGTTACCTGCCACAAGTTGTGGATTGTCCACTTGCCACGTCACCTGGCCACGTCACCTGCCACGTCACCTGACACAATTTGTGGATTTCCACCTGCCACGTCACCTGGCAACATCACCTGCCACAAGTTGTGGATTGTCCACTTGCCACGTTACCTGTCACAAGTTGTGGATTGTCCACTTGCCACGTCACCTGCCACAAGTTGTGGATTGTCTACAGTGCAATGCAAGCAATTAGTTTTTTTTAAATATTTTTTTAATGGTTTTTCATCATTTGCCATCATTTTTTAGATTTCTAATGTAAAAAAATAGGTCACCTTTAAAAACGCTTATAAACAAAAATGCGGCAAAACACCGGTACCACGTTTTGCTGCGTTTTGCGTCTGAAACGTGGAAAACTTTTGCATCTGAACCAATTTTTTTGCTTCTGGAAAAACGAGGTTAAACGCAACTGCTTAACCACTTCCCTACTGTGCACGAAAACCCCCTTCCTGCCCAAGCCATTTTTCAGCTTTCAGCGCTGTCACACTTTGAATGACAATTGCGCGGTCGTGGCTCCCAAACGAAATATGCGTCCTTTTTTTCCCACAAATAGAGCTTTCTTTTGGTGGTATTTGATCACCTCTGCGGTTTTTATTTTTTGCGCTATAAACAAAAGAAGAGCGTCCAGTTTGGAAAAAAAACACTATTTTTTTCTTTTTGCTATAATAAATACCCATATTTTTTTTAATAAAATTTTCCTCAGTTTAGGCCGATACGTATTCTTCTACATATTTTTGGTAAAAAAAAAAAAAAAAACGCAATAAGCGCGTATTGATTGGTTTGCGCAAAAGTTATAGCGTCTACAAAATAGGGGATAGATTTCTAGCATTTTTTTTTATTTTTATTTTTTATTAGTAATGGCGGCGATCTGCGATTTTTATTGTGACTGCGATATTGCGGCGGACACATCAGACACTTTTGACACATTTTTGGGACCATTCACATTTATACAGCGATCCCTGCTATAAAAATGCATTGATTACTGTATAAATGTGATTGGCAGGGAAGGGGTTAACCACTAGGGGGCGGGAAGGGGTTAAATATGTTCCCTCAATGTGTTCTTACTGTGGGGGGAGGGGACTGACTGGGGGAGGTGACCGATGGTTGTCCCTATGTACAAGGGACACGCCATCGGTCCCCTCTCCCTCACAGGACGTGGATCTCTGTGTTTACACACAGAGATCCACTTTCCTGCTCGTTTCCCGGGCAATCGCGGGTGCCCGGCGGCAATCGCGGCCGCCGGGCACGCGCATCGGGGCCTTGTGAACGCGGCGGGCGCGCGCCTCCTAGCTCGTTTTAAAGGGAGGACGTCATATGACGTCCTCCCAGAACGAGAGTATCCTCCGCCTGCCGTCAATTGACAGTGGGCGGGGGACAAGTGGTTATAAACGGCAATAAACGAGACTGTGTGCATGGACACATAGGATAACATTGAATGTGTTCAGGAGCAGTTGAAAAAAGTGTCCAACTGCCTCTGAACACGCGTTTAACAGCGTCTCGTGTGCATGGGGCCTACGGCCTCACAAAGCCTAGAGCCGCCTCTGCATTATGGCATTGGCGATTTGGCGGCATGGGTGGCACTGTCTCTGCAGGCAGCACATGCGTTATGGGCAGACAGAGCCACCCATGCCACAATGCATAGATGCTGCTGCAGTGGTAGTAGATCTTGAAGCCCATGCCCCAAGCAAGCACACACCTGACCTGTGTAATTGTTGGCTGGGCCCAAGGAGTCACTTATTCCTGATCCTGCTGCTGCCTGGACTTGAGGGTCCACAAACTATTCCATTAGATGATCATGGGATGCCTCTGCCGATATCCTCTGCCGCCGCTGCTCCCCTAGAGTCGCCTCATTGCTATTTCTTCACGCCATATATTTAGGTTTTGTGCTGCCCCAGGCCTGACTAAACTTGTGCACCCCCTAATTTTAATATTACCCACCCCTTCCTGTCAAGGCCACACCCGTTTCTGTTTAAGACCCGGCCTGAAATTTTCGAGTGAGGACACTAGTTCTGAGGTTCTGGGGGGGGGGGGGAATGGATTCCCTTAATTTGAATAGATTTCCTCTCACTTCCTGTTTGGCTATGGGGCAGGAAGTGAAGGGAAATCTATGCAATGGTACAGGGATGGTAAAAAATAAACTGACAGGGGCTATAACCCTCTTTTACTCTATCCAAAATGAAAAAAAAAGTTTCTGATCATTTTATGGAGAGGACTAAGAAGATATAACCATGCCAATGGTGCAGCAGAAACCATATAGCACAATGAGGAAGGTTTGTGGTCCAGGATGATAGGACAGTCAAAATTAGAAGCAGTTCCCCCACAGTTGCAGAATGCCAGCCGCCTGCGTACCGGAAGCAGTGCGGCTGTCATGGATATGCAGTAATGTTTGTCTGTCAGCTTACCTTCCTTGTCATGTGTTCGCCTTAGAGGCCAGACTCTCCTCACCTGGCTGCTTTTATAATCTCTCCTCCCAGTCTGGCTCCTATCCAGGCCCTATCACAGAACACTATATTAACCTGTGCACTGCAAGTCTGCCTTGCTGATCAACGTGTTTGTTTAAGCATTGTGTGTTTGGGTTCCTGCCTGCCGTGTGCTACGTCTGTCTCTCTGTTACCAATATTGGCTTGTTCCCGACTATCCCTGTCTGCTTGTGACCTTGACCTTCGGCTTGTCCTTCGTTTATACTTGTCTGCTTGTTGCCCTGACCTTGGCCTTTCCCCTCACTATTCTTGTATCCTGTGCTGCTGCTTCCCCTCTATCCTCCTTACCCTACGGACAGGGCAGGTCTTAGGGGGATGGGGGCCCCTGGGCTTGAGTCACTTTCGGGCCCTACCTTCTATACATTACAAAAATGGGCGTGGCTCAAATGGGCGTGGCTCGGAAGGGGGTGTGGTTAGAGTCTGAGATGAATGAGGGATGGAGGGAGAAAGAAAGCAGAGTCATGGGGGACGCCGGTCAAATGCACCTTGCACTGAGAGGGTCATTATATAGCGATGCATGGCACTTAGTGAGGCATGGTGGCACTGACCTTAAAGTGGCACTGACTGGGGCATGGGGGCATTGACCATAAAGATGCACCCTGCACTGACAGACAACGGACACCGACCATTATGTTGCACATTGCAGTGAGTGAGGCATGAGGCACATACAAAAGGTTGCACCGAGGGGGGCACTAACCACAAAATAGCACCTTGCACCGAGCGAGGCATTGGGCACTCATGCAGTATATAGTTATGCATGGCTCTTAGCGAGGCACTGACTAGGGCATGAGAGCATTGGTCATAGAGTTGCACCTTGCACTGACAGAGGCATCAGACATGGACTACTATAAAGTTGCACCTTGCACTGAGTGAGGCATGAGGTACTGAGTGAGGCATGAGGCACTAACCATAAAGTAGCACCTTGCACTAACAGAAGCCTGAAGCTATTACCATAAAAAAGTTCCACCTAGCACTGAATGAGGCATAAGGCACAGACCATAAAGTCACACTGACGGAGGCACTGAGGATAAAATTGCAATGAGTAAGGTATGAGGCACTGACCTGGAGCAGTATATAACATTATGCATGACACAGAGAGAGGTATGAGGCACTGATCTGCAGTATAGAAAGTTATGCATTGCACTGATATAGGCAGCACTGACAGAGGTATGAGGCACTGTCGCTGACCTGGTGCTGAGGATATAGGTAGGTATTTAGGGTGACTTTCCTGGTTGATCACTCTTCCGAGTCTTCCATCCCCTACTACAAGCAAGACTCAGGAGAAGCCGACTGTCCACTTTGAGCGCCCGCCCTGCAGTGCATTCTGGGAGGTGTAGTCTCTGCAGCGTGTAGGCACAGCCCGGCCGCGTCTAGTGTGTGCTGTTGAGAACTACATCTCCCATCATGCAATGTGGTGCCAACTAGGACAGCGGTGGAGCCTGCTATTGGCTGCTGCCACTGATGAGGGTGTAACCGGGGGAACTTTTAATGTGTGTTGGCGGTGATGTTCTTTCTGTCACACTAATCTGACAGAATGCTGGCTTGCTCACGGCTCACCCCGCCAGCCTTTGCCTAATTAGAGAGCCGCCTCTGCAGGCAGGGGCCCCCTAGTGGACGGGGCCCATGGGCTTGAGCCCAGTCAAGCCCAATGGTAAGTCCGGCCCTGCCCATAGCACACTCCACGTGTCTCCTATATACTCTACTACTGTATAACCCATAGCACACTCCATGCATCCCTCACACACTCTCCTATACACCATAGCACACTTTATGCATCCCCATACACTCTCCTGTATCCTATGCACTCTCCTTTACCCCATAGCACACTCCATGCGTCTCCCATATACTCTCCTGTACCCCATAGCACATTCAGACTGCCTGAAACCTGGACACATTATTCAGACTGGACCATGGCTTCCCAGCACGGTTGCAGGCTGCAGTTGTCTAAGCTGAAAGTGTCTGTTACACACTCTTTAATGCTGGTCAAAGCCAGCACTAACAATCCCCCCCCCCCCAAACCCACACACAGACAGGAGAGGAGAAAGGGCTTGATCTGCACCTCTTCCTCCCGTCCTACCCCTCTGTGTGTGCCCACACTCCATTCCCCAGGACTGTGCCTCAGAAAAGGAAAGTGGGAGGCTGGAAATTTTAAGTCCAGCAGCCTCAGATACATCTGGATGAGAGGTGCTGACTGCCAAGGGATGAGTGAGCTCACCATCCATCCCTGTCTGTGACTGAAGTCTGCCCCCTTCTCTCTTTTGCCTTTGAGTGAGTACACTAAGGTATATCGGGGTTCTCAAAACACCCCTTACATCAGTGTTCCCCTTTGTACCAGATGCCTCAGTGTTCCCCCTTACATCAGGGTTCCCAGAGTATCCCTTATGTTATGTTCTCCCTTACATCAAAGTCTGCAGAGTCCCCCCTTACAGTGAAGGGGAACTCTGCAAGTACAGATGTAAAAGGGGAACTCTGTGGACTCTGATGTAAAGGGGGACTCTTGTTATTAACTTCAAATGTTATTTATTAGCAAAATATATGTATAAAAAAAATTGGCTGTGCGCCGCTAAAGTGTTCGGGTTTGACTTGAAGAAAAGGTGGCAACCCTATGCGTCTCCCATACACTCTCCTATATCCCATAGCACACTCCATACATCCCTTATACACTCTCCTATATCCCATAGCACACTCCATGCATTCCTTATACACTCTCCTATACCCCATAGCACACTCCATGCATCTCCCATATGCTCTCCTATAACCCATAGTGCACTCAGAGCATGCCCCATGCACTCTTCTATACCACATAGCACACTCCATGCATGCTCCATTCACTCTCTTAAACCCCATAGCACACTCCATAATCTCCCATACACTCTCCTATACCCCATAGCACACTCCATGCATCCCTCATACACTCTCCTATACCCCATGCACTCTCATATACCACATAGCTTTATTTTGTTGAAAAATCACTTTGAAAAACACCCTCCTAGCATTTCTGGCTGTCGCCATCTTGAGCAAGGGCAATGATTCATGTACCATTTACTTCCTGGATTCAATCTGCCTTTAGATCAGTCATGCATGCAGGCGTGTGTGCTTAGTTGAGAAAAACTCTCCCCCCCTCCTGAAGACTCCTGGCATGTATGACACCATTTGCCTAGGCAAGAAACCAGGAAGTAACTGAAGAAATGGTAAAAAAAAAAGTTTAAAACAAGTAAATATATTATACTTTTCTATCTATTTACTAAGACTAGCAGCATGAGGATTAGAATGAATGCTGATTGATTATGTTTAACTGAGACAAGTACACACTATAGAGCAGGTAGGGTGACCACATTTCCAAACTACCATTCAGGGACACCCCCCCCCCTTCCCAAAAATCAGCTTGTGCTGTAACGAATCACAGCACAGTGATTGGACACAAGAGGCAGGATTTATGATTTCTCCAATCACAAGCAGGGGGCAGGGATTGTGCTCCTCCAGGCATTCTCGACCAGGGCAAGTACTGTCAGTGAGTAAAGCAGTGATGTGGCAGCCTTTTTCTGGGGGCATCAGATTGGCCCAGGGGGTAGCTGTGTTATTTTCATTCTGGGACACTGTATTGTCCTGGAATGAAGGTGCCCGGGACAGACCTGCAAAATGCGGGACTGTCCCGGGCAATCCGGGACACGTGGTCACCCTAAATGCAGGGGTCTCAAACTGGTGGCCCTGCAGCTGTTGCAGAACTACAAGTGCCTGGAACTCTCCCTCCTCATTGGCTGAGACAGCAGCGTGGCGCCATTGGCTCCCCCACTGCTGTCACTCAAAGTCAGTGCGCAAATGAGGAGATGGTGCGGGGCTGAATAGCGGCTCTGTGTCTAATTGGACACACAGAGCAGCAGCTCGGGTGCCCCCAAAGAAAGCTGCTTGCTGTGAGGACACTCAGCAGGGGCCAGGAGAGCCTATGGGGGACCAGAGAAGAGGAGGATGAGGGCTGCTGTGTGCAAAACCATTCCACAGAGCAGGTAAGTATAACATATTTGCTATTTTTAAATGAAAAAAATGGAGACTTTAGTATTACTTTAAACAGTTTTATTTTCGTAATAGGACAAATGAATCCACTGACAAGAGCTATAAAGATATATATTTTTATTATTTCCTGAAATGAAAATACATACAAGAGCCTATAATAAAAATCACAAAGCCGTGTGATTTCGGCACTTAAGAAAGTTGCGTATCCTCATTCTTTCAGCAGTAGCAGTGAGCAGTCCTTCCATTATACTGAAGGGGGTTTCCCATGAGCACCGTCCAATGTGCTGTAATACTAAAGAAGGGCTTATTCACATCATGTCCATTGAGCTGCATTTTGCTGCACACCTCCACACATGTATAGTATGAGCAGGACCCATAGGAAACTATTGTATTCTACGTGCCCCGTTCACACCATGCATGTGCGTTGTTGTGCAGTAAACGGACACGGTGTGAATAAGCTCTGTGCCAGTTCACACATATTACGGGACACATGGCTGCATTTGGGGACACAAGGCTGCACAAGGCTGCATTTGGGGTCACAAGGCTGCATTTGGGGACACAGGCTGTATTGGTGGACACGGACAGGCTGCATTGGCGGACACGGACAGGCTGCAAATTTGGACATGGATAAAGTTGTTAAAAGGATAAGTGAGTGGGGTATGACGCTGCTCACTGGTTCTAAGTAGGACCAGTAGTGATATAGTATATCAAATGTGATAAAACAAATAATTAAGTCATATGTGATCGTGCCACCCTTAGTGGCAATTAGAACATGTGCACCTTCTAAGAGAGAGAGATACCAAAAATTGTGATAGTATGCAGTGTAAGTGACCAGAAATTCTCATCTGGTAAAAACCAATCCAAATAGCTTCAAGTATGAAAGAAAATATATATAAAAAATGAAATAACAACATAAGCTGCAGGTACAGGCTATATCATGGTATTCAGTCTGTGGTGCCTCTAGGCAGAATCACAGGTATGTGTCAGCAGTCTAATCAACTATACTACTGGCTCCTACGGAGGTCTATAATAGCAGATATAAGCTTGATAATAAATCAATCTTCCTCATAAAGTAAGATGACCAGATTTTTAAAATGAAATCCGGGGACATATTTTTTTTTACTAGTAATGGCGGCAATCAGCGACTCTCTGCCCGTCGCCGCCCGCCTCACAGCCTGTCAAGTCTTATGCCCCATACACACGATCATTTTTAATGTCATTTTTAAAACTGACGTTTTTCTTGTCATTTTTTTTCTTGTTTCCTCTCAAGCCTGTCTTGCGTACACACCATCATTTTAAAAAATGTTCAAGAAAAGCGCAGTGACGTACACCACGTACGACGGCACTATAAAGGGGAAGTTCCGTTCGAATGGCGCCACCCTTCATGTTAGTAAAGTTTGTTGAGAGACGATTCGCTCTTTTCAGTCTAGTGCTTTTCAGTCCGTTACAGCATGACGAATGTGCTATCTCCATTACGAACACTAGTTTTACCAGAACGAGCGCTCCCGTCTCATACTTGATTCTGAGCATGCGCATTTTTTTTCACGTTGTTAAAGCATACACACTATCGTTTTTCACGTCGTTAAAAAAAACGACATGAAAAACGACGTGAAAAAAGAGAGCATGTTCGAAATTTTTAATGCCCGTTTTTCACGTCGTTAAAAATGCTCTGGAGCATACACACGATCATTTTTAATGGCCATTTTTTTTAATGGCATTTTTAACGGCATGAAAAATGATCGTGTGTATGGGGCATTACTCTCCGGGCTACTACTGGGTGTGGAGCGGAGGAAGATCACTCAGTCAGGGAAGGCAAGGAGATAAACAGGCGGCTGGCCGGGACATGCGTGCGGAGCTGAATGGGCATGCGCCCAAAACTGAAGAAATATTCCCTCCGCTCCATAATGGAAAAAATACACCCTCCCAAGCTAGTAGGAGCGGCGGAGCAGGGGTGTGTAATTCTGTTTTTTTTTTTTTTTTATTCTGCACTGACTGTCTTTAAAATTGCCCCTGCTCCTGTTCAAATCCAATCCGGGGACAAAACCGGGGACAGACTTGGTCCGGGGACAGTGTCCTCAATCAGGGGACTGTCCCCTGAAAATGGGGATGTCTGGTCACCCTATCATAAAGAATGGCAGGTGTAGAATCAGACGTTCAGCAAGTGCAGACAATTCGGCCCCCACATGTGTCCCCACTCACCAGCTTTCTTCACCCATACAGGGGTAATCTGCATAAAGAGATGTCCCGGGTCGATATCCAGAAACTATCACAGGTGCAGGGATAGATGTCAGCGGTGCCTTCCTTTTTGCCTTCACTTCAGCTTCCCCAGAGGGTTCAAGTGTTGTAAATAGAGCCTCCGTCGTTTGCCTCAGTGGTATAAACAAAGAAATGCTCCCATAGTGCGGTAAAAAAGGGGGGGCTTAACATAGTAACCTGCAAGCTTGTGCAGTGATGGCAGTCATCCTGGCTGTGCAGGATGACTGCCATCACTGCACAAACTTGCAGGTCTGAACGTCTGATTCTACACCTGCCATTCTTTATTTGCTATTTTTAAATGAAAAAAATGGAGACTTTAGTATTACTTTTGTAGCGGCCTCACTCCCTTCACTTGTTTATCGGTTGTCCGATAGCTCTTGTCTATGGGTATCTTGACTGCAAGAGTGAGATGCGCCACGGCCCATGTCCTCCCCATGCCTCAGGGGAGGTGAAGGCCAGTACCTGTTGTTTTTCCTCGGGCCTGTGTGTTTCTTTAACCTCTTTAGATCCGGGCCATAGACTATTGATGGCCTCAATGTGGATCTAAAAATCCGGGAGGACATCAATAGACGTCCTCGGCTATTTCGGCCACTGGGGGGCGCGCGAGCGCCGCCAGCGGCACGCGCGAGCCCGGCGCATCACTGAGATGCCGATGCGCTTGCCTGGCGGCCGCGATGTCCGCCAGTTACCCGCGATCGGCATGTACACAGAGCAGGGACGTGGATCTCTGTGTGTAAACACAGAGATCCACGTCCTGTCAGGGAGAGGAGACCGATGCTGTGTCCCTTGTACATAGGGACACAGATCGGTCACCTCCCCCAGTCAGTCCCCTCCCCCACACAGTAGTAATCACTCCCAGTGCACACATTTAACCCCTTCCTCGCCCCCTAGTGTTAACCCCTTCCCTGCCAGTGTCATTTTTACAGTAACCAGTGCATTTTTATAGCACTGATCGCTGTATCAATGACAATGGTCCCAAAATGGTGTCAAAAGTGTCCGATGTGTCCGTCATAATGTCGCAGTCACAATAAAAATCGCTGATCGCCGCCATTACTAGTAAAAAAAAAAATATTAATAAAAATGCAATAAAACTATGCCCTATTTTGTAGACGCTATAACTTTTGCGCAAACCAATCAATAAACGCTTAATTGCGATTTTTTTAACCAAAAATATGTAGAAGAATACGTATCGGACTAAACTAAGGAAAAATATATATTTAAAAAAAAAAAAAAATGGGATATTTATTATAGCAAAAAATATTGTGTTTTTTTCAAAATCGTCGCTTTTTTTTTGTTTATAGCGCAAAAAATAAAAACCGCAGAGGTGATCAAATACCACCAAAATAAAGCTCTATTTGTGGGAAAAAAAGGACGTCAATTTTGTTTGGGAGTCACGTCGCACGACCGCGCAATTGTCATTCAAATCGTGACCGCGCTGAAAGCTGAAAATTGGCCTGGGCAGGAAGGGGGTTTAAGTGCCCAGTAAGCAAGTAGTTAAGAGCCAAGTCTGTTGTGCTGATACCTCCCTTTGCTCCCATTAACCAGAGTATCACACACCGATAAGGGTCCAACACTTGTTTATTATAGCACACGAATAAACAGTCCTTTGTCAGCTGACTGGTTGGGACCCAATAAACAGTTCAACACGGTGGGGTGAATAGGTCGAGGCACAGTCCTAACAATCAAACTAAACCACTGTGGTTTCACCAGCGGTTGCTAAAGCCCATCGGCTTGAGAGAACTTAAATCTTCAGAGTCTCTACCCGCGACTCTAGAGAACAGGAACTGGAGTACCTTCGCTGCGTTGCGGCCCCTGTCAGGGGGGAAAGCGTCCCTCCAAGAGAGTTACCAGAGGCCCCTCTGTCACCGGGTTGATGCTGCTCCGTGCTCTTCAGAAAGGTAACCTCTCCGGCCTCCTCGCCTCAGATACGGGCCCCATCCACCTCAGGGACCCTCTGACCCATCCACCCTTGCGGAGCCCAGTCGAAGTCACTGGGCCCCAGGCCTCCGGTGTAGTACATCACCCCAGGCTTAAGGTGCCTGAGATGGACTCCAACACGGCTCCGGCCAGGCCATGGGCACCTGGGCCGGAACTCCGGACCGCCAGCACCCAGGCCGAAGGTGCCCGGGCGCGGGATAGCAAAAAAGGACCTCGTGGCGAGGGCATCTACCCCTTTTATGCCCTACCCCCAGCAGGCACAGCAGGTCTCCCCCGCCCCGCTGTACCACTGCCAGAGCAGGACAAAAAGGTGCAGCACTGTGACGGTGGCTCAAACTCGACCTGGGACAACAGCGCCACCAAAGTCCTCCACGACTTAAATGGTACAAATCTTCTCACAATTAGTGCAACCTGGATCATACTACCACCCAGGTGCTCCCCCTAGATTTAGACCCCCGCTACACTTTAAACAGTTTTATTTTCGTAATAGGACAAATGAATCCACTGACAAGAGCTATAAAGATATATATTTTTATTTTTTCCTGAAATGAAAATACATATGTAGCGGGCCCCTCTTCACCACCCTCTATTAAAGTTCTCCAACTCGCATTGTCTCTGGTCTAGGGGTATGATAGGGGAGGGAGAGGGGGTGAGCTACGCCAGGCTTCCACCACAGGGCGTGTATGTGGTCTCAGCAATCTCTCTTATTACCTTTGGGTCTGTGCTGGGCATCGGATCCTCCCTCCAAGAGTCTCCTTTAAACCTCGTCCGCCAGAAATTGAGCCACACACCGTCAAAGTCCAACACTCCTTTATTTAGAACATAACATGGACTCCCTTGGCTTCAGAACAGAAAAGGAGGTGTGTGTACGAATAGGCCCAGACACAAGTTCGATCCTCCACTCTCCTCCCTGAGAGTGGGTTATGGTCTCCGCACGATGGAAATTCTCCTTCCGGACGGTCTCCGACAAGAGACTCACCCGTCACCGGCAGTCTGCTGCGCCGGGTCTTCAGATGAGGAGCTCTTCCCGGTCCATTACGCCCACCTCGGATTCAGGCATCCATCCCCGGAGTGCCTTAGGATCCTTCCCTCGCGGAACTCAGTGTTGGGCGCTAAGCTCCGGACCTCCATCCAAGTACCTCACCTCAGGACTAAAGGTGCCTGAGGTGGAACACGATCCCCGGTGGTCCTCTAGGCCTAGGCCGCCTAGAGGACGAACACGAACCACCGTCCGCAAGCTGAAGGTGCCTGGGACTAAAACCCCGTGACCAAGATGGCCGGCCCCTTTATACCCCCTCCCAGCAAGCATGGCGGGTTCCCCGTCCCACCATACCGCTGCCGAGAGAGGCCAAAAAGGAGACTCAGCACACAGCGATATCCGTCCGTCAGCCCATGGCGACAGCGCCACCCAGTCGGCCGCCGGAACACACCACCGGTGCCACCGAAAGATTCAAAATTTACCCCGGGAAAGTAAGTACCCGCTACACTCTCCCCCCTGTGATTTGACACTGGACCCCAGTGTCTGGAGTGAATCATGCCCTCAACGGCTGACACAACCCAATCCAGAAACCAACTAACAATTTGAAAAAACAAAAAAAATTTAGGAAACTATCCTAACGGAGAAGTTGTGTCTGACCCCCTGTAACAAAAGAGGAGTGAAAGACATTTAACATGAAACCACATTTCAACATTATACCTTTCCCTCCCATTCTAACTAAGAACCACCCCAGGTTCCATAATCTTGACGAGATGCTCTCCTGCAGAGGGAAAAGAAAAGAATAAAACCAACACGCAAAACCCTGACACATGTGTTCGTGTAAGAAGAAAAGAAACTTCTCCAAGAAGAAATTCCTTCCCTCCAAAGAGTGAGTGCATGAAAAGTGTTTAAAAAAACGTTGCACAAGACTGCCACCTGGTGACAGCCTCGCGGTACTGCACTCGTGGAGCTTCTTCTTCTTCTTCTCTTTGGCCCTATCTAACCGCAGAGTCTGTGATCTCTTTGCAGGAAGATGGGAAAAACACAGGAATAGTTTCTCATTCTTTTGGGCATACACAAACAACTGCCCCAAAAGTTCAGCAACATGATAAGAACGGAGTCTCTTTCTCCTATAAGTAAAAGCGGGGATGCGGCAGAATCAGTGGCTTCAAGTGTTGATCCACAGTCTCCAAATGATACTCCACATCTTCACCTTCTTTGCGTCGGATCAACACTTTATCTGCATGGATGTGTCTTCCCAACATCCATTCTGCCTTGCAGTCTTTGAAGCATTGTGAAGCATTGGGAGAGCATGCCAGGTACCTGCGGGCGTGCGGAACTTTTAGGTGGGTCCACACAAAGTTATTGTACCAGCGCTCTCGGTGCACCTCCACCTCGTAGAGCAAGTCCTTCGATAAGTAGGGATACTCCCATCCGTACTCCTCTGCAACTGTTTGGCCAAATAGGCGTTTTAGTCTTGCCAAAGGAGGCATGGTAGCTCTGTCTCCCTCACCAGGCATAACTACTGAGTCTGGATGACGAGGCGCTTTGACCACCTCCCATCTGGGCATCGGTGCCTGCAGCAACAGTCTTTGTACCCCAGCATCAGGTGCAGGCTGCGCTGAGGATGCAGGGATGAGCTGGGGACGGGACCCCTCTTCAGGCGCTGACGCCTCCACCCGGGGTGTACTCTCCCCTGTTGACATGGGTGAATTCCGAGGTCTGCGGAATGAAGCAAGCGGTACCTTGTCCCAGCCTTTCTCGGCAAACAAATCATCAATGATGGCATCATCTCCCAGGTCCGAGAGCAATTCCAGGTCGGAGGTGTCACACTCCTCCGCGGGTACGTAGCCCTTTGTAGAAACGGAGCCTCCACACTCCGCGGATTTGCTAGGCCATGCCTTCCCGACACCTCCTCCCACACACCAAGTCTCTTCGCCTGGCTTACCTTGGCCCTTTTGTGAAACGGGACGTCCGGAACCCTCGTCAATGGATCCATCCGGGCCTGGCGTAAGCGGGCGAGACGGTCCACCACTACCGCTGGTCGGGGCTACCACACTGGTTCTTTTCTTCGGTGGCGGACGCTGCGAGACAGTGGCGACCGAGTCAGCACCCTCGGATTTCTCCCGCAAAGTTTTAATGACCTCTTCCCTGGTCGCTGCAGTCTGCGCTGGGGCGACTCTCACAGCAGTGATTTCTCCTCTCCGAGTAGTAGTACCTGAAGCCCGGCCTGGGTAGATGGTTTTCGGCCTCTCAACTACCGAATCCACCTCAAACGTGAACTCCCCACAGGGCTCACAGCGTCCGAACAGCTTCAACAGGCATACCAGTCCCGAACACCCGGGACAAATCATATCCAGGGCCTCAACGTCCATACATGAGTATAGGGCGAATCGACCCCTTGGCTTCAGTCGAATCCCCGTATCCGTTATTGGAGCAGCAGCAGTCAGTGTCGTGGTGGAAGGATGAACCGGAATCCACGAGGTGTGTCCAAACATGGCGACCTGTTGCTGATCCATCGCACACTGCAGAGTTTTCGCGCCAATGTCCCACGTGTAGTCCCTTCACACGTATTGGACTCCTCCCCTTTGCTCCAGTTGGCGGGCTTTCTTCACTTTCCTTGGTTGATTAGAAGCCCCCACGTGTACTACTTCACACGGCTGAGCTTCCCCCCGTTCACCGCTCTTTCCCTTCTTGGGGTCATGTCCACGGCTTCGAGCAGGGCTGCACTTTGGCCTATTCGTTTAACTCTTCCAGCAGACACGTTCCATACAGTAATGCACAACACAATCCCGGACCCGAGCCCCCACGTGTAGCGGGCCCCTCTCCACCACCCTCTATTAAAGTTCTCCAACTCGCATTGTCTCTGGTCTAGGGGTATGATAGGGGAGGGAGAGGGGGTGAGCTACGCCAGGCTTCCACCACAGGGCGTGTATGTGGTCTCAGCAATCTTACCTTCGGGTCTGTGCTGTGCATCGGATCCTCCCTCCAAGAGTCTCCTTTAAACCTCGTCCGCCAGAAATTGAGCCACACACCGTCAAAGTCCAACACTCCTTTATTTAGAACATAACATGGACTCCCTTGGCTTCAGAACAGAAAAGGAGGTGTGTGTACGAATAGGCCCAGACAAAAGTTCGATTCTCCACTCTCCTCCCTGAGAGTGGGTTATGGTCTCCGCACGAGGGAAATTCTCCTTCCGGACAGTCTCCGACAAGAGACTCACCCGTCACCGGCAGTCTGCTGCACCGGGTCTTCAGATGAGGAGCTCTTCCCGGTCCATTACGCCCACCTCGGATTCAGGCATCCATCCCGGAGTGCCTTAGGATCCTTCCCTCGCGGAACTCAGTGTTGGGCACTGAGCTCCGGACCTCCATCCAAGTACCTCACCCCAGGACTAAAGGTGCCTGAGGTGGAACATGATCCCCGGTGGTCCTCTAGGCCTAGGCCGCCTAGAGAACGAACACGAACCACCGTCCACAAGCTGAAGGTGCCTGGGACTAAAACCCCGTGACCAAGATGGCCGGCCCCTTTATACCCCATCCCAGCAAGCATGGCGGGTTCCCCGCCCCACCATACCACTGCCGAGAGAGGCCAAAAAGGAGACTCAGCACACAGCGATATCCGTCCGTCAGCCCATGGCAACAGCGCCACCCAGTCGGCCGCCGGAACACACCACCGGTGTCACAGAAAGATTCAAAATTTACCCCGGGAAAGTAAGTACCCGCTACACATACAAGAGCCTATAATAAAAATCACAAAGCGGTGTGATTTCGGCACTTAAGAAAGTTGCGTATCCTCATTCTTCCAGCAGTAGCAGTGAGCAGTCCTTCCATTATACTGAAGGGGGTTTCCCATGAGCACCGTCCAATGTGCTGTAATACTAAAGAAGGGCTTATTCACATCATGTCCATTGAGCTGCATTTTGCTGCACACCTCCACACATGTATAGTATGAGCAGGACCCATAGGAAACTATTGTATTCTACGTGCCCCGTTCACACCATGCATGTGCGTTGTTGTGCAGTAAGCGGACACAGTGTGAATAAGCTCTGTGCCAGTTCACACATAGTACGGGACACATGGCTGCATTTGGGGACACAAGGCTGCATTTGGGGACACAAGGCTACATTTTTGGTCACAAGGCTACATTTGGGGACACAGGCTGTATTGGTGGACACGGACAGGCTGCATTGGCGGACACGGGCAGGCTGCAGTTTTGGACATGGACAAAGTTGTTGTTAATATTTATTTTTATAACTTAATTCTGCATAAACAATTTAAGTGTCATTTCATGAGATAATTTGAGGGTGTGTTTAGGGGCGGGGCATGGTAGGGGTTGGGCCCGGCAACTGGTGGCGAGTAACCCTTGAGGTCTGGCTAGTAGCTCAGGATTCGAAATTTTGAGCCCTGCTCTATGGTACCGTGATAATCCATCATGTTGGTTCTTTGTTTATAAATTCTATATAGGATGAGGTACCCCCATAGCTTATCCGTTCACTTTATAATAAATCATTCAAAATAAGTTTACAGAATGTATTCATATCAATGGTACATTATCCATAAATGCAAGCAACGGTACATATGGCATCACAGAAAAAGATTATCTTATGTAGTCAACTTATGCCATGAGCCATAGGCATAAACTGAAATGGGGACAAGGAATAATGGAAAGGGAAAGAAGATCCGGTAGCTAAAATAGGTTCTGGGTCTCCTTTACCCCCAGAGGCTTCCCCAAGAACCGATTAGAATGAACAATAATAAAGATAAATAGGAATGGAGAAAAGAAAAAAGAGGAAAAGAAATACAAGGTGGGGGAGAAGAAAGGGAGAGAAAAGAAAGGCATTTAGTTGCAAAAGGAGATGAACAGAGGTTGTGGTCATCTTCCCGACACACCTCACAACTCCAATAACTTTATAAAAGGAAAGAATTGGGGTCAAAGGTAGATGGCACGTAGGATTGATCCATGGCTCCCATATTTTGCTAAATTTGGCCATTCTCTTGTTTTGGCTAGCAGTCATTTTTTTCAAATATAACTTGGGAGACACAGGCCTCGTACACACGACCGAGTTTCTCGGCAAGAACCAGCAAGAAACTTGCTGGCAGAGATGTCTTGCCGAGAAATTCGTTCGTGTGTATGGTTTCTCGTCGAGAAAACCGACAAGTAACCTCGACGAGAAAATAGAGAACCTGCTCTCTATTTTCTCGTCGAGATTCTCGTCGGCATGTTTCTCGACAAGAAAAGTGAGTGTGTGTACACTTACCTGTCCTCCCGGAAGCCCGCGCATGTTCGAAATGAATTTGACGCATGCGCGGTAGCTTCCTAGGCATACGTAGGGTATACCAAGATGGCGGCGACGGCATCGAATGTGACGAGCGCATGCTCGTCGTAGTCGATGACGTCACCGCGTACGCTCCATTCAAAGAACCGCGGGTTCTTTGAATCGAGCGTGTGTACACTCGGCCGGGACAATTTTCTTGTCCAAGAATCTCGTCGAAAAAAACAACATGTTTTTTTCGACGAGAATCTCGGCCGTGTGTACGAGGCCTTAGTGTCTGACCTCCGCAAAAGAGGCAGTCTAGATTTCTCCACACTCTAGCTGCTTACACTTGTTGCTGCATAACTAGCTTAAACTGGGTGATACACTTCCAGGCTAACAGGTAAATGGTGCAGTGATACTACCTCCCAAAATTCCTTCACGGCCAAGGTATCAGTGCTCAGGCATAGGTTGCTGAAGCCTCAAAAATGCTGAATCCACAGAAAGTGCTCTTTAATGCAGGGCTGCCCCAGGCCCAGTCATTGGTATGGGACCCAAAGCAGCTGCCCCTTGAGCCCATGCTGCCTGCAAATAGTTTTCCAGGTGTAGTGGTTGCAACCGATTCTCCCCCCCCCCCAACTTGCTCTCCTGGTTGGGTTAATACAAGCGGCCACACTGTGATGGGAGAGGCACAGCTCCCTCCGTCAGGAGCGGCAGGACTGGAACGGCTGTGACAGGGAGTGAGGCAGAATGGCTCTGTGTTCACCCCTCCCCCTGCCCTTCTCTGGTCAACAGCATGGAGATTAAACATACAAAGCAGTCTGTGTGTATGGATCCTTCTCCCTCACCTTTTACCTTTCAACGGCGGGAGGGGTAGATTAATAAAGCAGGGGCATAACTGGAGCAGCGTGCAGAGGGGGACACTGAGTTGCAGCGGGCTACAAGTAATAATCCCATTTTGCTACCAGGGTTGCCAACCGTCTGTAAATTTACAGACAGTTTGTACATTGCGGTCGATATACAAACTGTCCTTAAATGTCCATAATGGACAGCAGCCGCCCATATAAAATTTGGCCTTGGGCCAGCTCGGCCATGCTAGGACAGGGAGGGCAGGCCACGCACATCAGAAAGGAGGACTGAAGGGGAAGTCAAGAGCGGGAATGCCACCGGGACGGGGGTGACGGGAGGAGTTAGACTTGTGTGGACTGTGGAGAGGAGAATAGGATGAACCAGATCCGCCAACCAGAGCCCGGAAAGAACTTTCTGATTGAGCTCTGCACGGTATACCTGGGAGGAGGTCAGTTACCGTTCCGCCAGGCCATGGGGGGGGGGGGGTTACTGATGTAAGGTGGGAGAGAATACAGTAAGGTAAAGGGGGGGCACTGATATAAAGGTTCCCCCTTATATCAGCAGCCCCTCTTACTGCAGTGTATTCACTTTAGGGAAGGTGGTCTGTGGTCACCCCCCTGCCCCACACATTAGCATTGCCAGTGTTCCCCCTAAATCAGTGTCCTCAGAGTTCCCCTTTACCTCAGAGTCTGCAGAATTCCCTCCTACAATGCAATGGGGGCTTTAATTGTCAGGGCCTATTAAAGACATCCCTGACAATGGTACATTGCAGTAAGATGTCAGCTTTTATTGGCTGCAACGTTGAGATGCAGCCAGCAAACGTCAATGCGTTTCATGAGTCTGAGTCATGAGTAAGTCTGTTATGGCTGAAACGTGTTAACGATTGCTGGCTGTATCTCACTGTTGCATCTAATAAAAGCTGACATCTTACTGCTATGTAGGATTGTGCCAGATCTTTCTGTGGATTCAACAATCCTCAGGCTGCCTGTTCAAAAGGGGTTACATAGGGATCTTTGCGGAATGATTTGTCTTTAACTGTACAGAGCATTTGATAGACCCTGATCCAGAACTGCTTCACTTTTGCTTTATTAACCTGTTTACGATTTTTTTTCAACCAGGTATCTGAATCCCTAGCTGTGTGGAAAACACTGTTTTCTGCAGCTGTGCAATCACCAGCTTCCAGTCCCTGAGCCATGTCTGACCCATCAGAAAAGGATGATGTCTATAAACTAGGGTTGTCCCGATACCACTTTTTTAAGACCGAGTACAAGTACCGATACTTTTTTTCAAGTACTCGCCGATACCGAATACCGATACTTTTTTTTTAATCTCATGTGTCAGTATTTTTTTTTTTTTTTTACTATTTATTTTATTTATTTATTTTTTACAATGCTTTATTTTTTTAAGGGGGGGGGGGGGGTGGACAGTGTCAGTGTGTGTGTTTTCTTTTCTTTTATTTTTTTTACAATTCATTTTTATTTTATTCTTTTTTTTTTTATCAGCCCTGTTGTGGGGGGCTTTGGTGAGATATCAGGGGTCTTAACAGACCTCTGACATCTCCCCTTTGAGACAGAGAAAGGGACTAGGGACACATATTCCCCAGTCCCTCTCTCAGCAGCCTCAGCTGCGCTGAAAATGAATGGAGAGAAGACAGCGGCTCCTCTCCATTCATAAACGGAAACATTGTAAACACAGTTTACGATGTTTCAGTTATGTGAATGGACAGAGTCAGTGATGACTCTGTACATTCCGACAAGTAAGGAGCCGGATTTACCGGCTCCTACCTCCGCTCTCCATCCTGAGATACCAAGGGGGTGGAGGAGGAGCACAGAGGGGGCGGCAGCACGGAGGGGGACGGCGGCATGGAGGTGAAGGGGGAACAGGTAGCATTTGAGCAGCAGACAGGCAAGGCAATTGGATCAGATTAATTTTACTTACCCGCCTGAAGACCCGCTCTGCTCTCCGCTCTGGTCTCTGCCACGCTCTCCGTCTTGGTCTCCGCCCCCCGCCCCCGCCACGCTCTCCGTCCCGCGCCGCACACTCTCCGCCCCCCGCCGCACACTCTCCGCCCCGGTCTCCGCCCTGCTCTCCACCCCCCGCTCTGAGAAAAAAAAAAAAAGTATCGGACTGGGCATCGGGAGCATTTGCGCGAGTACAAGTACTCGCGCAAATGCTTGGTATCGGTCCCGATACTAGTATCGGTATCGGGACAACCCTACTATAAACCCTTTAGTGCATTATCCTTTGAACGTCCTCATGATCCTGGCACACTGTCACTTAGTGACTCAGACCCTGAGTTATCAGATGATGCAGAGGTGGAATCTGTGAGTGCAGAGGAAGAAGAGAATGATGATGAAGAAGACAATGGAAAGGAAGGTGGGCATGAATCTCCTTTGCAGCCTTTCATCTTGAAAGAAGCAGATGTAGGCTTCTCCCAGCGCAGTCATGGCATTTTTGGAGGCTTGTTAGGTATACAGAAGTTGCCACCTCTTTCCAAGCATAACATAAAAGGGAAGCAAGGGGTTAGTGCTAGTTTGATTCCTGAAGTTCCAGCTTCTGATTCTAACCCATCCGAACAAAGGGAGAAAACCACCATGTCTTCAAATACTGGAAGCTCAAGCGTTACCACTAAAAAACGTTTAGCGCCCGCTACACACCTTCCTGATTATCTAGCCCACCCAGAGCGCTGGACAAAGTACAGTCTGGAGGATGTTCAAGATGCCAGTGACCGCGGCATCCGAAATACGGCTCTTAATTTCATGGCAGAGTTAAAACATAAAAAAGCAGCTAAGGAGGCCTCCAAGAATGCCACCAACCCACTCTCCTTCAACCAAGATTCCTCCAGTGCTGGGGAGGGAAGAATCATGTTCACAAAGCCACAGAAAAAGAGCCAGAAAGATGGTGAGAAAAGTGGGGCACAGTCAGGACAACAGCACATGGCCAAGTCATGGGGTGATGATGGCCTGGAAGATGCTGAGGGTACTGGAGAAAAGGCAACGTCTGAAGCTTTGGGGTTTCACGGATCTAAGAAACGGAGCCGGAAAAATATCAGACCAAAAAAACGTGAAAAAGAGGAAGATGACTCTTCATAAGGAGTGCTGGGGGTGGGGAATGTCAAAATATAATCAAATTTGTTGTGGAGTGACCTTAAGAGCAATAATGAAACATAATATTGTTTAGAGTATTATTGTAAGTTCAGTCTATAAAAAAATATTCTGATTTGATCCGAGTTGTTTCTTTAACCTTTGAATCGCATCCACGGCAGTTTACATCCATCTGAGCTGATTACTTATTTTGAAATTAATGCCGACAGGAAGTGAGAGCTGAATGATGGAGAGATGAGCTCACCAGTGTGATGCTACCTCTTCTTTTACAAGGTGGGTGAGGGGGTGGGTAGATCTGCAATTCAACTGTGAAAAGGCACATTAACCACTTAAGCCCCGGACCATTTGATAGCTAGAGGACCAGAGGTGAATTCAGAATTTTGCACTGCGCTGCTTTAACTGTAAATTGTGCGGACATGCAATGTTGTACCCAAACGAAATTTGCGTCCTTCTCTTCCCACAAATAGAGCTTTATTTTAATGGTATTTGATTGCCTCTGCGATTTTTATTTTTTGCGATATAAACGGAAAAAGACCGAAAATTTTGAAAAAAAATGATATTTTCTACTTTTTGTTATAAGAAACATCGAATAAACTCAATTGTAGTCATACATTTAGGCCAAAATGTATTCAGCCACATGTTTTTAGTAAAAAAAATGTCAATAAGCGTATATTTATTGGTTTGCGCAAAAATTATAGAGTTTACAAACTAGGGTACATTTTCTGAAATTTACACAGCTTTAAATTTATGACTGCCTATCTCATTTCTTGAGGTGCTAAAATGACAGGGCAGTACAAAACCCCCCCAAATGACCCCATTTTGGAAAGTAGACACCCCAAGGAAATTGCTGAGAGCCATGTTGAGCCCATTGAATATTTTTTTGTCCCAAGTGATTGAATAATGACAAAAAAAAATAAAAAAAATTGACAAAAAGTTGTCACTAAATGATATATTGCTCACACATGCCATGGTTATATGTGGAATTTCACCCCAAAATACATTTTGCTGCTTCTCCTGAGTACGGGGATACCACATGTGTGGGACTTTTTGGGAGCCTAGCCGCGTACGGGACCCCGGAAACCAAGCACCGCCTTCAGGATTTCTAAGGGCACAAATTTTTGATTTCACTCCTCACTACCTATCACAGTTTCGAAGGCCATAAAATGCCAAAATAGCACAAAACCCCCCCAAATGACCCCATTTTAGAAAGTAGACACCCCAAGGAAATTGCTGAGAGGCCTGTTGAGCCCATTGAATATAATTTTTTTTGTCCCAAGTGATTGAATAATGACAAAAAAAAAAAAAAAAAAATTACAAAAAGTTGTCACTAAATGATATATTGCTCACACATGCCATGGTTATATGTGGAATTACACCCCAAAATAAATTTTTCTGCTTCTCCTGAGTACGGGGATACCACATGTGTGGGACTTTTTAGGAGCCTAGCCACGTACGGGACCCCGAAAACCAAGCACCGCCTTCAGGATTTCTAGGCACAAATTTTTGATTTCACTCCTCACTACCTATCACAGTTTCGAAGGCCATAAAATGCCAAAATCGCACAAAACCCCCCAAATGACCCCATTTTGGAATATAGACACCCCAAGCTATTTTCTGAGAGGAATGGCGAGTATTTTACAGCTCTCATTTGTTTTTGAAAATGAAGAAAGAATATATATATATATATATATATATATATTTTTTCAATTTTCAAAACTTTGTGACAAAAAGCGAGATCTGCAAAATACTCACAATACCTCTCAGCAAATAGCTTGGGGTGTCTACTTTCCAAAATGGGGTCATTTGGGGGGGTTTTGTGCTATCTGGGCATTCCATGGCCTCCGAAACTGTGATAGGCAGTGAGAAGTGAAATCAAAAATTTACACCCTTAGAAAGCCTGAAGGCGGTGCTTGGTTTTTGGGGTCCCGTACGCGGCTAGGCTCCAAAAAAGTCTCACACATGTGGTATCCCCGTACTCAGGAGAAGCAACAGAATGTATTTTGGGGTGTAATTCCACATATGCCCATGGCATGTTTGAGCAATATATCATTTAGTGACAACTTTGTGCAAAAAAAAAAATTGTCGTTTTTCCGCAACTTGTGTCAACATATAAAATATTCCATGGACTCGACATGCCTCTCAGTATATAGCTTGGGGTGTCTACTTTCCAAAATGGGGTCATTTGGGGGGGTTTTGAACTGTTCTGGCATTTTATACACAACATTAGGAAGCTTACATCCACTCTTCTAACCACTTGAAGACAAAGCCCTTTTTGACACTTTTTGTTTACATGAAAACATTTTTTTTTTTTGCAAGAAAATTATGTTGAACCCCCAAACATTATATATATATTTTTAAAGCAAAGGCCCTACAGATTAAAATGGTGGGTGTTGCATTTTTTTTTTCTACACAGTATTTGCGCAGCGATTTTTCAAACGCATTTTTTGGGTTAAAAAATACACTTTTTTTAATTTTAATGCACTAAAACACACTATATTGCCCAAATGTTTGATGAAATGAAAAAGATGATCTTAGGCCGAGTACATAGATACCAAACACGACATGCTTTAAAATTTCGCACAAACGCGCATTGGCGACAAACTACATACATTTTTAAAAGCCTTTAAAAGCCTTTACAGGTTACCCCAGTAGATTTACAGAGGAGGTCTACTGCTAAAATGATTGCCCTCGATCTGACCTTCGCGGTGATACCTCACATGCATGGTGAAATTGCTGTTTACATATGACGCCAGACCGACTCTTGCGTTCGCCATTGGGCAAGAGCAGGGCAGGACAGGGGTGCTTTTTTTTTTTTTTTTTTTTTTATTATTAATTTTGCTTTTTTATTTTATTTTTAAATTGTTCCTTCCAAGTATTTTTTTTTTTATCATTTTTATTGTTATCTCAGGGAATGTAAATATCCCCTATGATAGCAATAGGTAGTGACAGGTACTCTTTTTTTGAAAAAACTGGGGTCTTCTAGACCTTAGATTTTTCCTCTGCCCTCAAAGCATCTGACCACACCAAGATCCGTGTGATAAAATGCTTTCCCAATTTCCCAATGGCGCTTTTTATATCCGGGGGGGGGGGCATTCCCTCCCACTGCTTGTAAAAGCAGTCCAGAGGCTAATTAGCCGCTAGGATTGCTTTTACATGAAAGCCGGCCGCAGGCTGAAAAGAATGATACCAAGATGATACCTAAACCCGCAGGCATCATTCTGGTATAAACATTCAAAGTCCAGCAACATACCAGTACGTTGCTGGTCCTTGTTGGACATGTATTGTAATCTTTTTATTTCATGCAGCCAGTTGGCTGAACGAAAAAAGAGATTGATCGGTGGGTATGCCCACCATTAGAATACCGCCCTTCATCCACCCACTTCCAATGATGGGCATACACGCACCATTTATATATGCCGAAGCATGGGGGCATCCTCCCGCAAAAAAGTTATGCCGCGTACACATGGTCAGACTTTTCCACGGGCAAGCCTCCGTCGGAATTTCGACCGTATGTACGCGGCATTAGGAGCAAAATCGCTCCTCCGCCCCTGCTGCCCCAATGCTTCGGCATACTTTTTTTTTTTAACTGTGGTGGTGAAATCACCTCCTACAGCACTGGAGTCGCAGGGATCAGGCCTGTCTCTGCGAACGCTGCAGTTATGTGTGTTTTTGTTTTGTAAGTGACAGTGATCGATCGATACTGCACTTGGGTGGCCTGGGCTGGACGGAGGGGCAAAACGCAGGTGCTAGCAGGTATCTGGGCTGATCCCGCCAACACTGCGTTTTTGGGAACCCTAAACTGCTGGGGACGCTAGTATAGATCTGATCAGATCAGATATTGATCTGTTCAGATACTATACCACTAAGGGGGGTGTATGCTTCACGCGTGGGTGTTAGCGTTACTGGCACTAACCTGACGCTGCCTGGGGTGTGACTCAGACCCTCTCTGACGCTAAAACCTAAATTGATATCACCCGCCGGGCGATCAGGGGGTTAAACCTTTATTGGGTTATATACACGGCGGGTGCCCTGACACTATAAAAAGCAAACTAACTAACCAGCGTCACCCGTAACACTTATATGGTGATCACTGGTGAAAGGGTTAACTAGGGGCAATCAGGGGGTTAAAACCTTTATTAGATAATATATGGGGGTACCTGACGCTATAAAAACCTGCGGCGAACCTAAAAAAAATTACCAGCTACCGATCTGCATCACCGACATTAAGACAGCGTTTAGAAAAACGATTGCTTAGCGACAGTGGTGATGGGGGTGAAAGGGTTACCTGGGGGGGCGATCAAGGGGGTTAAACCTTTATTAGATAATATATTGGGGTACCTGACGCTATAAAAACATGCGGCGAACCTAAAAAAAAGTACTGGCTACGATCTGCATCACCGACACTAAGCCAGCGTTTAGAAAAACAATTGCTTAGCGACAGTGGTGATAAGGGGTGAAAGGGTTACCTGGGGGGCGATCAAGGGGGTTAAACCTTTATTAGATAATATATTGGGGTACCTGACGCTATAAAAACCTGCGGCGAACCTAAAAAAAATTACCGGCTACCGATCTGCATCACAGACACTAAGACAGCATTTAGAAAAACGATCGCTTAGTGACAGTGGTGATAGGGGGTGAAAGGGTTACCTGGGGGGCGATCAAGGGGGTTAAACCTTTATTAGATAATATATTGGGGTACCTGACGCTATAAAAACCTGCGGCGAACCTAAAAAAAATTACTGGCTGCCGATCGGCATCACTGACGCTAAGACAGCGATCAGAAAAATGATCGCTAAGCGACAGTGGTGATAGGCGGTGAAAGGGTTATCTGGGGGGTGATCAGGGGGTTAAACCTTTATTAGGGGGGGTTAGGGGGCTACACTGGACCTAAGACTAAACTTTGGTGACACTTTTACAGTCACAAATGTCACTGATTGCAGTGATCACTAAATAAATGGTCACTGCAATCAGTGACACTGTGACTGGGGGCTGGGGGGGTGATCTGGGGGGTGATCTGGGGTGTCTGGGGGGGCGATTTATGTCCCTATGTGTCCTGGTGTCAGTGTAGTGTTGTGTGCACTGACCTGATATCTTCTCTTGTACGGCGCTCGGTATATGTGAGCGCCGCACCAGAGATGACATCACTTCCTCCTGCTCCCTCTGTCTGACACAGACAGAGGGGGCATTTCTATTCGCCGGGAGCGATCGCGAGGGGGTGGCCAGAAACGAATGGCTGCCCCCTCATCCCGGAACGCTCCCGGACACTTAGCCACCGCTCACTGTATAGAAGGGGGGTCCGATTGGACCCCCCAACTGTACAAAGGCAATCACGTATGCTCTACGTGATTGTGCCCGTCGGTGCCATTCTGCCGACGTATATATACAGTGAGCGGTCGTTAAGTGGTTAACCACTTAACCTTCGGAAGATTTACCCCCCTTCATGACCAGGCCATTTTTACGGCACTGCGTTACTTTAACTGACAATTGCGCGGTCGTGTAATGCTGTACCTAAACAAAATGTATGTCCTTTTTTTTTTTTTTTTTTTCCTTTTCCCACAAATAGAGTTTTCTTTTGGTGGTATTTAATCACCTCTGCGGTTTTTATTTTTGCGCTATAAACAAAAAAAGACCGATTTTTTTTTTTTTTTTTACCACTTCAGCCCGTACCATTTTGCTGGTCAAAGACCAGGCCACTTTTTGCAATTCGGCACTGCGTCGATTTAACTGACAATTGCACGTGGCTCCCAAACAAAATTGACGTCCTTCCCCCCCCACAAATAGAGCTTTATTTTGGTGGTATTTGATCACCTCTGCGGTTTTTATTTTTTTCCCTATAAACAAAAATAGAGCGACAATTTTGGAAAAAATGCAATATTTTTTACTTTTTGCTACAATAAATATCCCCCCCAAAAATATAAAAAAAAACATTTTTTTTCCACAGTTTAGGCCGATACGTATTCTTCTACATATTTTTGGTAAAAAAAAAAAATCGCAATAAGCGTTTATTGATTGGTTTGCGCAAAAGTTATAGCTTCTAAAATATAGGGGACTGTTTTATGGCATTTTTATTAATAATTTTTTCTTTACTAGTTATGGCGGTGATCAGCGATTTTTATCATGACTGCGACATTATGGCGGACACATTGGACACTTTTGACACCATTGTCATTTTTTGTAATGCACTGATTACTGTGAAAATGGCACTGGCAGTGAAGGGGTTAACCAGTAAGTGGCGCTGTAGGGGTTAAGTGTTTCCTAGGGAGTGCTTCTTACTGTAGGGGGGATGGGCTGTGTGTGACATGACACTGATCTCCGCCCCGACTACACGGAGCGGAGATCAGTGTCATTGTCACTAGGTAGAGCGGGGAGATGCTTGTTTACACAAGCATCTCCCCACTCTATCTCTCTGTGAGACGATCGTGGGTATCCCCGCAGCAATCGAGTCCGCGGGACCCACGGAGAAAGCGGCAGGGTCGCGAGCGCGCCCACACGGCGGCACCTTAAAGGGGACGTTGCTGTACGTGCTTATGCCTGTCCGTGCCGCTTTGCCGACGTAAATGTACAGGCGACGGTCCTTAAGTGGTTAAACCAATATTTTTTACTTTCTGCTAAAACATCCAAGAAAAAAAATCAAATTTCTTCATCAATTTAGGCCAATATGTATTCTGCTACATATTTATGGTAATAAAATAAAATCCCTATAAGCGTATATTGATTGCTTTGGACAAAAGTTATAGCGTTTATATAAAAAAAATGTTTTTTACTAGTAATGGCAGCGATCAGTGACTAATAGCAGGACTGCGATATTGCAGACGACAGTCGGGACACTAACTGACACTTTTTGGGGACCAGTGCCGCTAATTAGAAATGTGCGATTAGTTTCGTACGAATCGAAAATTCGTATGAATTTTTCGAAATTTGTACGAATCCGAATTACAAATTTTTATGAATACGAATTCTGTACGACGTACGAAATTTTGTTTACGATTTTCGGATCCAAATTATCCAAATCCAAACTACCAAATAACGATTTTCAACTAATACGAAAGAAACAAACAAAAAAAAAAAAGTTACGAAAGTAGGAGTTGTGTCCAGAATCAACGAAAACAATGTACTCTACCCCGTCCGAAAGTACGAATTATGGTATTGAGCTTTCCTTTAATAGTGCCGTTGTACGTCTTATACGTCACTGTGTTCTTGGCGTTCGGAATTTCCGACAACAAGACAAGTTTGAGCCAACTTCCTTCGGAAAAAAAATACACGGTTTTGTTGTCGGAATTTCCGATCGTCAGTACGCGGCATGAGTCCGTAGAGTTCAATATTAACGATTCGTACGAATCCGAATTAAATTCCGTACACGAATTGAGAATTACAATTTTTTTTTAGACGAAACGGAACGGAACGAAACGAAACAAATTTTTTGACAGCTCCCATGTCTACCGCTAATACAGTGATCAGTGCTAAAAATAAGCACTGTCACTGTACTAATGACACTGTCTGGGAAAGGGTTAAATGTGTGCATGACCAGTGCTTTACTACTGTGGGGAAGGTGCTTGTACTTGGGAAAGGCATTAATCGGTGTCCCTGCTTAGCCGAGACAGAGGATCTATGCTATCTGTACTGACAGAACGGCGATCTGCCTTGTTTAGATAGGCAGACTTACATTCTGCATGTGTACCAAAGTATCGGCACACATTGAGTCCCCGTACCCGCCGATCAGCTCCCGCTGTGTCTAATCACAGCGGGAGCGGGCCGCCGCTAGCAGGGCGCCCCAGACTACAAAATATAAGGCTGAGAGGGTACCATCTACGTTCCAGCACTACAAAGCATGCAATAAAAAATAGGATTTTTATAACAGCTTACCTGTAAAATCCTTTTCTTGGAGTACATCACGGGACACAGAGCGACATAGTCATTACTAATGGGTTATATAGATACCGTCAGGTGCTGGCACTGGCAACTTCCAAAACCGGAAGTACCCTCCCCTATATAAGCCCCTCCCATCCGGGAGCACCTCAGTTTTGTAGCAAAGCAATAAGTGTCCCCAAAGAGGGGCGGGAGCTCTGTGTCCCGTGATGTACTCCAAGAAAAGGATTTTACAGGTAAGCTGTTATAAAAATCCTATTTTCTTTCTCGTACATCACGGGACACAGAGCGACATAGTCATTACTAATGGGATGTCCTAAAGCAATGCCCAATGAGGGGGGGGATACACCATATATAAGCTGAGCGCTATCAGACATGAGGATCTTTTGCGGCCTGCAACACACTGCGCCCAAAGGCGACATCCTCCTGACTTCTAACGTCCACCTGGTAGAACCTAGTAAACGTGTGTACTGAAGACCATGTTGCGGCCTTACAGATTTGAGCCAGGGAGGCCTGGTGATGCACTGCCCATGAAGTTCCAACTGCTCTCGTGGAGTGCGCTCTAACTTTGAACGGAGGCGGTCTCCTTCTCAAGCCATAGGCTTGTATTATGACCTGTCGAATCCACTTGGCTAAAGTAGATTTTGACGCTGCCTGACCCTTTCTGGGGCCTTCCGGCAGAATAAACAAAGTATCCGTTCTGCGAATCTGAGCAGTGGCCTTTAGATAAGCTTTAACTGCTCTTACTACATCCAAAGAATGCAATAACTTTTCCTCTACCGAAGTAGGTTTGGGGAAAAAAGAAGGAAGAACCACATCTTGGTTCAAATGAAACCTCGATACCACCCTAGGAAGAAAGGCTGGATGAGGACGTAACACTACTCTATCCTTATGGATAACCAGATATGGCTCCTTACAGGACATAGCTGCTAATTCCGACACTCTTTTAGCCGAACAAATGGCTACTAGAAAAATCAATTTCCTGGTGAGAAGCACCAAAGAAATATGCTGTAATGGTTCAAATGGTTGTTTCTGTAGAACCGACAGAACCAAGTTTAGATCCCATGGACATATGGGAATATTAACCGGAGGACTAATACGCATCACTCCTTGTATAAAGGCTTTGACTAGTGAATGCGAAGCCAAGGGCCTTTGAAAAAATATTGACAAGGCCGAAATCTGACCCTTGATAGTACTCAAGGCAAGCTTCCTATCTACAGCCCATTGTAGGAAGTCCAGAATCCTACCTATTATGTACTTATGTGGATGCCATTTCCTGGCCTCACACCACGCGATGTACGCCTTCCAGATTCTATATTAGATCTGCCTGGATACCGGCTTCCTGGCATTGATCATGGTAGATACCACAGGATTAGAGAGCCCTCTCTTTTTTAGAATGTGGGCTTCCATAGCCAGGCCATCAAACCTAGGGCTGGTAAGGAAGGGTGGTATATCGGTCCTTGCGAAAGCAGGTCCGGACGACGTGGGAGAGTCCAAGGACTCCCCACTGAAATTTTACAATCTCCGCGTACCACGCTCTTCGGGGCCACGCTGGAGCCACCGGAATCACTGGTTTCTTTTCTACCCTGATTCTGCGGAGTAATCGAGGTAACCATTGTGGCGGTGTGAATGCATATATCAGCTTGAACTGATCCCAAGGGAACACTAGGGCATCCGAGCCGCAAGCTAGGGGATCCCTTGTCCGAGAGACAAACCTGTCCCCCTTTGCGTTGAATCTGGATGCTAGAAGATCTACATCCGATGTTCCCCACCGCTGACATATTGTCCAGAAAACCTCGGGGTGAAGGGACCCTTCCTCTGGGCCTAATTCCTGGCGACTTAGAAAGTCCGCCTTCCAATTCTCCACTCCTGGAATGAATACCGCAGATATGGCTGGGACATATTTTTCTGCCCATTTCAGGATGTAATTTACTTCCCTCTGGGCTGCACGACTCCTGGTGCCCCCCTGATGATTGATATATGCCACTGCTGTGGCATTGTCTGATTGAATTCTGACAGGGGACCCTTGGAGTTTGGATGTCCATGCTACTAGGGCATACCGGGCTGCTCGTATCTCTAAGAGATTGATGGGCAGGGCCTTTTCTGCATCCGACCATCTGCCCTGGAGAGACTATTGCTCCAGTACTGCTCCCCAGCCTATAAGGCTGGCATCTGTAGTGACCACCTTCCAAGAAATCAGACTGAAGGATTTCCCTTTTTCCAGATTCTGGGGAACCAACCACTAACGGAGGCTCTTGCGAACGGAAGGGGACAAGGACATTGTAAGTCTAGGGCCTGAACTTTTTTGTTCCAGGCTGACAGTATGGCCCCCTGCAAATTCCTTGAATGGAATTGACCGTGGGGTACTGCTTCGAATGATGCCACCATTTTTCCCAGCAGCCTTATGCACAGGCGTATGGACGGCTGTCTTTTTTGTACCCACTAAGTGGATCAAATCTTTCAAAGACAACACCTTTCCTCGAGGCAAGAATATTTTTCTCTGGCCTGAATCCAACCTTAGCCCCAAGTATTCCAGACTTTTGACTGGTTTTTAGGGCTGACTTGTCTCGGTTGATAATCCAACCGTGAGATTCCAGATACTTGATTGTCTTGTGAACGACCACGTCTAGTTTTTTCACTGAGTGGTCTATCAGCAACAAGTCATCTAGATATGCCATTATCATTACACCTTGTGTTCTTAGATTGGCCAATAAAGGGCCAGAATTTTTGTAAACACTCGTGGTGCTGTGGCCAAACCGAAAGGTAAGGCTCTGAACTGAAAATGGCGCCCTTCTACTGCAAAGCGTAGAAACTTTTGGTAGACTGGAAAGATGGGAATGTGCAGATAAGCATCTTTGATGTCGATCGCGGCTAACCAATCCTCCCCTTGTAGGGCAGTGGCCACCGATCGGATCGACTTCATCGGAAAGTCCTGATATACAGGAATTTGTATAGCCCTTTTAGAATTAATATGGGCCTCCCGTCCGCGTTTGCTTCGGGACTGTAGAGAGGTTTGAGTAAAACCCGAACCCTCATTCTTCCAGGGGAACCTCCATAATTACTCCTTGGAGCAATAGTTGTTCTAGTGCCAACAGGAGGGACTCTCTCTTCCGGGGATCCCTTGGCACGTTTGACCTCAAAAATGGGAAGGAGGAGAGTCTCTTAACTCCAATCTGTATCCCCAACATACTGCGGAGAGCACCTATCTGTCTTGATCGCGTCCTGCCAGGTCTCTTGTGAACAACTGGAGTCCTCCCCCCACCCGACTGATTGGGGGCAACCCTTCAATGAATTTAACTTTGGGGGAGGTTTTGTACCTCCCCTGACCCAGGGTTTCTCATTACCCTGCTATTGTCCCTGTTTTTTACCCCCGGGAATTGACCGAGGAGGCCGTCGGAACTGTTACACAGCCGATGCCCCAGGGACTGGAGAAGCAGGCCTCTTAAAGAGGGACCTCTAACTCTGTTTTTAACCGGCAAGAGCGTATTTTTACCGCTGGAAATTTTCTGGATATATTTGTCCAGGTTTTCCCTGAATAAGCGTTCACCATGAAATGGGACGCTAACCAGCCATTCCTTACAGGGAGCTTCAGCAGACCAGTTTTTGAGCCATAGAAGCCTACGCATATGTAAGACAGCATAAGGCGGGAGGCCTGATGGACTGAATCCTTTATGGCGTCAACCGCAAAGCCTAAGGCTCTAGGTAGATCAGCTAGGGCAAGGCCTGCTGATCTGTCAAGTCCCTCAAGACCTGTTTTAACTGATCCTTCACTGCTTAGCAGACCCCAATAGCTGCTACTGCTGGTTGTGTCACCAAGCTTGCTGTAGAAAGAAGCAGACTTTCATAAGGACTCCAATCTTTTATCTATTGGGTTTTTGAACATTTGGACATTATCCACTGGACATGTCAGTGATTTATACATACAAGAGATGGCTGCGTCCACTGTAGGGACCTTCCATTTTTTTTTTTTTGATGAACTTATCCTCCATGGGATAGACCACCGGAAATCTCTTGGGGGAATAATATTTTCTCAGGACGTTCCCAATCCTGGTAAATAAGCCCTTTCCGTAAAAGGGTGAAGTGGAAAAGAACAGACAGTCTGGGGGCTTCTAGCGACCCCAACGAGGATACAGTAGTGGTTGATGGTTCCGCAAGGTGCATTTTTAATGCCGATCGGACCATGTTAGTCAGAGACTGAACCCATAATCTTTCAGCTTGAGCTGCTGAGAAAGGTTCCTCCACTGTTGATTCCTCTATAACAGAATCAACCTCATCCTGATCCCCTTCAGGCAGGTCGATCCCTGTATGGGACTGTTGCTCTGCTAACAGGCACTCTGAAGGAGGAGACGGAGATCGGCGTGCTTTCCCTGACAGGGAGGCAGCGATCAATGTTGACAATCTCTCTCTAATCCTCCCAGAGCTGAGGAAAAAAACCTCCTCTGTTACATACACAGGAGCAGGTGACTGAGGACAGCCACAGTACCAAGTACCCCTGCGGGTTCTCTATGGTCACTTACCTCTGAACTTCAGGGGAGACTGGTGCAGCAGAAGCATGCCCACCTCAGAGCCCGATGAGACCCCCTTCGCTTCCTGGAAGATTCAGTTCCGGAGCTTCTGGACGGCATATTCTTAAGCCTAAAGCTGAGGTATTCCAGCCGTAATACACCACTTTTACTGAGAATAGTCTAGCACAATTGCTGCTATATCACAGTTGGTGTCTACTAAAGTGCCTTTCTAGGGGATGCCTGCATCAACCGCCTCTGTGTGCCTTTATCTGTTGCTAGCTCTGTCTGTGCATTCAATAGCCAGCTATAATGTGCTTTAAAACACGCTGGACGCCCGCACATGCGCAGTAGCGCCGCGGCGCACACCTGAGCGTCATCCACCCGCTCCGCCCCTTTTTTCAGATCGCCTCTATGAATAGAGGCGCGTGCACGCGCACGGGCACGTGCGCCTTCGGCGCCCTTTTTTAAAAACAATAAGGAGCTAGATGGGAGCCAGGGCCCCCTTTGCCGCAGGGCCCGGGGATGGATGAGCGCAGCAACAGGGCAGAGGAGACAGCTTCCCAGCAGAGAACATACCAACTGCCTGGATTTGATTCTGGAAGAAAAAAATCCACATTACAAGAAAAAGAACCATAGCGGCCTCTAGTGTCTAACACAGGTACCGCGGTCTTACATTTTTTTTTTTTTTTTTTTCTTGCCTACTATTACAATTTTTACATTTTCTCAGTAGTAACAGGCATACACAGAATATTAGCGGGAATACCTTAGGTAACAGGCAGAAAGACAAAATAGGCTTGGGGGTCCCTCAATAGAACCAAGTTCCTGAGGGCCCCCACTTACCTTTTCCTCGCCGCAGGACTTTGTTTGGTCCACAGAAGCCCAAACTTCACCTATCACGGCAGGCATTGTAATCAAACCTTCAGGGACCGGGTTCCCAAGGATTCCACTCCCCTGGACCTGTATAGCACCCTGCACAGAAAACATCTTGGTCGTGGGTATGACCAGAGCTCTGGATCCCAGGGTCCAGCTCTCCTAAGAGAAGCATTACAGGCAAAACCTTGCTCTTCTCTTGCAAGGCCCGGGTACCGACCGTTTAGCTATGAAGCTTTTTTGGTCGGATCCGGAATAGCTTACTGAGGCCCAAAAGAACCTGTACGCAAGCTCAGTGAAAAACACATGTTTCTTCTTGGCCAACACCTTAGACACTGGCAAAAAACTGAGGTGCTCCCGGATGGGAGGGGCTTATATAGGGGAGGGTACTTCCGGTTTTGGAAGTTGCCAGTGCCAGCACCTGACGGTATCTATATAACCCATTAGTAATGACTATGTCGCTCTGTGTCCCGTGATGTACGAGAAAGAAAATGTAAGAGCGCAAACAGGGCAGCAAAAAATAGACCATGAGAGAGACAGCAGAGGAGAGTAAAAAGAATCCCAAAATTTTTTTTAAATATATTAATAGTAATAATATAATATATTAATAGTAAAAAAGTTACGTTGGAGCATATTGGCCCCTTAAAGCAGTGGTCATCAACCCTGTCCTCAGGGCCCACTAACAGGCCAGGTTTGCAAGATAACTGAAATACATCACCGGTGATATCATTTGCTGCTCAGTGATTGCAGCATTCTAGCCTGCATCTCCCCAAGGTAATACATAAAACCTGGCCTGTTAGTGGGCCCTGAGGACAGGGTTGATGACCACTGCCTTAACCTCCCTGGCGGTATGATTCTTTCTGGAATTATGTACCAAAAGCGGTACAATTATTTTGCATGAAAATTTGGTGTTATGTATTATAGGCCTGCGATTCTTAGTAATTACTTACTTAAACCTAAGCAAACCAGAGTCTAGTAAACATCCCGGGTATGATAAATATGAAACACAAAATTATAAATTATAATATAATAAATAACTATAAATAATTATAAAAAATAGTAATCTAATTATAATAAAAATTATTCAATAATGTAATCAAATCAAAAACACTGAAATTTGCTCAGTTGCAGAATTGTCGCTGTCATTAGATTTAGTGTTTGATGACGAATTTCCCCACAAATCGCTATCGCTCAATTCTGCGAGTGATTCTAATTTATTATCGCTGCTTTCTAGTTGGTCTAAAACCACTTTTGACATAAAGGGACACTTTTTAGTTGCTATGGACAATCCCCAGTTTACAGGCAGAAAGAACGATTTTTATTATATAAAAGTGCATGCAGGACACTGGGCAGACCACTAGGGACCAAGGGGGTGTGTAATTATTACATACAGTACTGTAATCTGTAAGATTACAGTATACTGTATGTATACTATGTGTTTACCTTTTTGAATTTGCCGCCCAGTTCCGCTCCCATGCGCCGCTGCGGCTCGCAGGGAACGGAACTAGGAAGTCAGATGGGGTCGAAAGTGCCGACACTCGCCGGAGATCTCGCTGGCGATCACAGCAGAGGACATCATCGCTGGATCGCCAGGAGAAGGTAAGGAAACTCCGCTGCTAGCTCTGCAATGTCTACCCCCAGCGTGACTCGGGGTTACCGATCCTAGCATAAAAAAACAACCCCGAGTCACGCTCGGGATTACCGCTAGGGAGGTTAAAGGATGATCAAGGGCTGTTGGTTACAAGTGACAAGGAGAATGCAAATATATTAAATACTTTCTTCCTCCTCGGATATTACTCTGGAAAAGGAGGGGTATGATAGACAAGACGATAGGGGTTAACAACACAGTGAGGAATGTGTCCTTGTGGTTAACGGAAGCCAGTGTTCAAAAATTACTAGAAAAACGTAATATGAACAAATCACCAGGACCAGCTGCTGACTTGCACCTGAGAGTCTTCAAAGAACCATGACATTGCCAGACCATTACTCCTAATCTTTAAGGAAAGCATTTTGACTGGAATGGTACTAGCTGATTGGTGTAAAGCTAACATGGTACCAATATTCAAGAAAGGGGGGCGAGATACACACATTTGGAAACTACAGGCCAGTCAGCCTTACATCAATAGTTTGTAAATTTTTGAAGGGGATAATAGGGGACCATATCCAGGAACTTGTGGATAAGAATAGTATCATTAGTAGTAACCAGAATGAATTTATGAAAAATCGTTCTTGCCAGACCAACCTATTAACATTCTATGAGGACGTGCATTTGGAGTTAAAAGTATGAATGCAAGTTACTTGCTAGTGGGAGAACCTCTGGGGGAATCAAGGAAGGAAAAAGATCTGGAGGTCCTAGTTGATGACAAGCTGCAGCAAGAAAGGCCAGCAGAATATTAGCATGCAAAAAACTATAATTCTACAACTTTACAAAACTCTGGCTGGGCCACATCTTGAGTATGCCGTCCAGTTCTGGTCACCAGTCTTCAGGAAGGATGTACTTGAACGGGGAAGATTCCAGAAAAGGGTATTAAAGCCAATAAGAGGGCTGGAGGATCACAGTTACGAGGAATGAGTAGAAGTATTAAACGTATTCTCCCAGGAGAAGAGACGCTTAAAAGGTGATCTGAGCGCGATGTACAAATATTTTAATAGTGTTTCTAGCATTGGGAGGAAACTATTCAGTCTCCAGTCACTCATGAAGACACGTGGCCACTCATTGAAGTTGGATGAAAAAAGGTTCAGCTTTAAACTGCGTAAGGGTTTTTACTGTTAGAGCAGTAAGGATGTGGAACTCCCTTTCACAATCAGTGGTTATAGTGGGAAATGTAGCTAATTTAAAATAAACCCTTAGATGGACATCCTATTGAACACAATATTCAGGGATAGGGGATGGACATAATACTTAAACACACACCCACACAGGTTGAAATTGATGGACTAATGTCTTTATTTAAAGAGGAAGTAAACCCTGATGGGTTTTACTTCCTCTTTTGTTCCCTACAAAGTAAAAGCATAATGGGCTCGTATGCATCGCAAACTAGCCCAATATGTTACACTTACTTGCAAACGAAGTCTGCAATGTCCCCGCTGGTGGCCGCATCCATCTTCACCCCTCTTCCTTCTGGGGTCGTGGACTCCGGCTCTGTGACTGGTCGGAGTCGCGTGACGTCACTCCCCCGCATGTGCACGGGAGCCGCCGGTCACGACACAAGCCCTTTAGAAACGGCACGACCGTGCCCTTTCTCCAGTGCGTATAGCTGATGACGGCACAGGCGTATATGGTAAATATCTCCTAAACCGTGCAGGTTTAGGAGATATGTCCAGTACCTACAGGTAAGCCTTATTCTAGGCTTACCTGTAGGTAAAAGTGGTGTAACTAGGTTTACAACCACATTAACCTTAACAATTATGTAAGTGAAAATTAAACTGCAGCAGAGACAAGATCTCGTTCCCTTCCCTGCTGGACAGGACTGTGCTGTGAGGCAGCGCATTATAAATCTCAGGACTGGATTTAGCTGCTTGCCTGGAGTTCAGCTTTAAAGCCCAACTCCAGCTTTTGCTCTGAGCCAAGAGTGGGTGGTGTGCCTGGACCCTATCCACTGTACGGCTCCCTGGAAGCTTATTGCAATCTATTTTTATTTATTTCAGGTACTTATATAGCCCTGTCAATTTACACAGTGCTTAACATATATTATACATTCACATCAGTCTCTACACTCAAGGCGCTTAAAGTGGTTGTAAACCCAACCACACAACTTGCACCTACAGGTAAGCCTAGATTAAGGCTTACCTGTAGGTGCAAGAAATATCTCCTTAACCTACACAGTTAAGGAGATATTAGCTGAAAACACTGCACAGATGTCTACGGCGCATGCGCGTCGTAGACAACGGAGCAGGCACACTAGCGGTCCGGCTTCATGAATGGGATCATGCCGGTTTTCTGAATGGGAGCATGCCGGCCCCACGCGCATGCGTGTAACGTCATCGCTGCTCCGGCCAATCACAGCGCCGGAGCGGCGATACCCAGAAGACGGTCGGAGGGGACATGGCGGCGGCGGAGGGGGACGAGGAGTGCATCGAACTGAGGTAAGTGCCACATAATGAGCTAGTATGCATAGCATACTAGCTCATTATGCCTTTTTCTTGCAGGTGTTATTTTTTTTTTAAGTAGGTTTACAACCACTTTAAGGCCTGTGTACACAATACTAAAATCGGATGGAAAAATTCATACGATGAGCTGTCTGGCGATTTTCGGATCGTTAGTACGGTGCTTTCAGCAGCCAATTTTTGCTTTTTCATCAGACAAAAGCTGGATGTGCAGACTATAAAATTTATGTCGGATGTGAACTCAACGTCCGATTTTCGTTTTATTAGTACGAAATCAAATTGTAAGAGCAGGACTAGGCATGTTCAGAAACAAAAGAATACATACAAAACTATTTAACACGTTACGGCACTTCTGACGTTGTATTCTGTCGTACGAAAATTATAATACTGTGTCTTAGACAGGTATCTGCACCCCCCTCCCCCTGAAAGGTGCCAATTGTGGCACCGGAGGGGGGGAGGAATCCGATGAGCGGAAGTTCCACAAAAAGTTGTCACTAAATGATATATTGCTCAAACATGCCATGGTTATATGTGGAATTGCACCCCAAAATACATTCTGTTGCTTCTCCTGAGTACGGGGATACCACATGTGTGAGACTTTTTGGGAGCCTAGCCGCGTACGGGACCCCGAAAACCAATCACCGCCTTCAGGATTTCTAAGGGCGCAAATTTTTGATTTCACTCCTCACTACCTATCACAGTTTTGAAGGCCATAAAATGCCAAGATGGCACAAAACCCCCCCAAATGACTCCATTTTGGAAAGTAGACACCCCAAGCTATTTGCTGAGAGGCATGTTGAGCCCATTGAATGTGGTTAAATTGAATATGCTGGCTCTCAGCAAATAGCTTGGGGTGTCTACTTTCCAAAATGGGGTCATTTGGGGGGGCTTTGTGCCATCTGGGCATTCCATGGCCTCCGAAACTGTGATAGGCAGTGAGGAGTGAAATCAAAAATTTACACCCTTAGAAAGCCTGAAGGCGGTGCTTGGTTTTCGGGGTCCCGTACGCGGCTAGGCTCCCAAAAAGTCTCACACATGTGGTATCCCCGTACTCAGGAGAAGCAACAGAATGTATTTTGGGGTGCAATTCCACATATAACCATGGCATGTTTGAGCAATATATCATTTAGTGACAACTTTTTGTACATTTTTTTTTTCTTTTTGTCATTATTAATATTCAATGGGCTCAAGATGCCTCTCAGCAAATAGCTTGGGGTGTCTACTTTTCAAAACCCCCATAAATTACCCCATTTTGAACTGTCCTGGCATTTTATGCACAACATTAGGAAGCTTATGTCACACATCATTCACTCTTCTAACCACTTGAAGACAAAGCCCTTTCTGACACTTTTTGTTTACATGAAAATTTTTTATTTTTTTTGCAAGAAAATTACGTTGAACCCCCAAACATTATATATTTTTTTTAAAGCAAAGGCCCTACAGATTAAAAATAGTGGGTGTTGCATTTTTTTTTTTCACACAGTATTTGCGCATAGTTTTTTCAAACGCATTTTTGGGGAAAAAACACACTTTTTTTATTTTTAATGCACTAAAACACACTATATTGCCCAAATGTTTGATGAAATAAAAAATATGATCTTAGGCCGAGTACATGGATACCAAACACGACATGCTTTAAAATTGCGCACAAACGCGCAGCAGCGACAAACTACATACATTTTTAAAAGCCTTTAAAAGCCTTTACAGGTTACCACATTATATTTACAGAGGAGGTCTACTGCTAAAATGACTGCCCTCGATCTGACCTTCGCGGTGATACCTCACATGCATGGTGCAATTGCTGTTTACATATGACGCTAGACCGACGCTTGCGTTCGCCTTTGCGCAAGAGCAGGGTGGGACAGGGGTGCGATTTTTTTATTTTTTTATTATTTATTTTGCTTTTTTATTTTTTTATTTTTAAACTGTTCCTTCCATTTTTTTTTTACCATTTTTATGGTTATCTCAGGGAATGTAAATAGCCCCTATGATAGCAATAGGTAGTGACAGGTACTCTTTTTTTTAAAAAAAATGGGGGATTAGACCCTAGATCTTTCCTCTGCCCTCAAAGCATCTGACCACACCAAGATCGGTGTGATAAAATGCTTTCCCAATGGCGCTGTTTAAATCCGGGGGGGGGGCATTCCCTCCCACTGCTTGTAAAAGCAGTCTAGAGGCTAATTATCTGCTAGGATTGCTTTTACATGAAAGCCGACCGCTGGCTGAAAAGAATGATACCAAGATGATACCTAAAACCCGCAGGCATCATTCTGGTATAACCATTCAAAGTCCAGCAACATACCAGTACGTTGCTGGTCCTTGTTGAACATGTATTGTAATCTTTTTTTTCATGCAGCCTGTTGGCTGAACGAAAAAAAAGAGATTGATCGGTGGGTATGCCCACCATTAGAATACCTCCCTTCATCCACCCACTTCTAATGATGGGCATACATGCACCATTTATATATGCTGAAGCATGGGGGCTTCCTCCTGCAAAAAAAGTTATGCCGCGTACACACGGTCGGACTTTTCCACGGGCAAGCCTCCGTCTGAATTTTGACCGTATGTACGCGGCATTAGGAGAAAAATCGCTCCTCCGCCCCTGCTGCCCCCATGCTTCGGAATATATGCTCTTTTCTTTCTCGTACATCACGGGACACAGAGCGACATAGTCATTACTAATGGGTTATATAGATACCTTCAGGTGCTGGCACTGGCAACTTCCAAAACCGGAAGTACCCTCCCCTATATAAGCCCCTCCCATCCGGGAGCACCTCAGTTTTTTGCCAGTGTCTAAGGTGTTGGCCAAGAAGTAACATGTGTTTTTCACTGAGCTTGCGTACAGGTTCTTTTGGGCCTCAGTAAGCTATTCCGGATCCGACCAAAAAAGCTTCATAGCTAAACGGTCGGTACCCGGGCCTTGCAGAGAAGAGCAAGGTTTTGCCTGTAATGCTTCTCTTAGGAGAGCTGGACCCTGGGATCCAGAGCTCTGGTCATACCCACGACCAAGATGTTTTCTGTGCAGGGTGCTATACAGGTCCAGGGGAGTGGAATCCTTGGGAACCCGGTCCCTGAAGGTTTGATTACAATGCCTGCCGTGATAGGTGAAGTTTGGGCTTTTGTGGACCAAACAAAGTCCTGCGGCGGGGAACAGGTAAGTGGGGGCCCCCAGGAACTTGGTTCTATTGGGGGACCCCCAAGCCTAATTTGTCTTTCTGTCTGTTACCTAACGGTATTCCCGCTAATATCTGTGCATGCCTGTAACTACTAAAAAAAAATGTAGTATTTTTAATAGTGGTCAAGAAAAAAAAAAAAAAATATATATATATATATATATATATATATTTAATATATTAGACTGCGGTACCTGTGTTTATCCACTAGAGGCCGCTGTGGAACGTTTCTTGTCATGTGGACTAGTTTCTTTTCATCAGAGCAAGTCCAGGCAGATGGTGAGTTCTCTTGTGGGAAACTGCTTCCTCTGCCATGTTGCAATGCTCGTCCATACCCCGGCCTGCGGCAAAAAGGGGCCCTGGCTCTTGTCCCTAGTTTCCCTTTTCGAAATTAGCGCCGAAGGCGCACGTGGCCGCGCGCGTGCGCGTGCACGCGCCTCTATATATAGAGGTGAGCCGGGAAAGGGGGCGGAGCCTGGGGGATGACGCTCTGTGCGCGCCGCAGCGCTTCTGCGCATGTGCGGGCGTCCCAGCATGTTAAAAAACACAATTATGTGTTGTGAGCTGGCTATGGAGTGCAGAGACAGAGCTGGCAACATTTAAAAAAAGGCATACAGCAAGCGGTTGATGCAGGCATCCCCATAGAAAGGCACATTAGTAGACACCAACTGTGATATAGCAGCAATTGTGCTAGACTATTCTCAGTAAAAGTGGTGTATTACGGCTGGAATACCTCAGCTTTAGGCTTAGGAAATATGCCGTCCAGAAGCTCCGGAACTGAATCTTCCAGGAAGCGAAGGGGGTCTCATCGGGCTCTGAGGATCTTGGGCATGCTTCTGCTGCACCAGTCTCCCCTGAAGTTCAGAGGTAAGTGACCGTAGAGACCCCGCAGGGGTACTTGGTACTGTGGCTGTCCTCAGTTCACCTGCTCCTGTGTATGTAACAGAGGAGGTTTTTTCCTCAGCTCTGGGAGGATTAGAGAGAGATTGTCAACATTGATCGCTGCCTCCCTTTCAGGGAAAGCACGCCCGATCTCCGTCTCCTCCTTCAGAGTGCCTGTTAGCAGAGCAACAGTCCCATACAGGGATCGACCTGCCTGAAGGGGATCAGGATGAGGTTGATTCTGTTATAGAGGAATCAACAGTGGGGGAACCTTTTCTCAGCATCTCAAGCTGAAAGATTATGGGTTCAGTCTCTGACTAACATGGTCCGATCAGCATTTAAAAATGCAACTTGCGGAACCATCAACCACTACTGTATCCTCGTTGGGGTCGCTAGAAGCCCCCAGACTGTCTGTTCTTTTCCACTTCACCCTTTACTGAAAGGGCTTATTTACCAGGATTGGGAACATCCTGATAAAATATTTACTCCTCCCAAGAGATTTCAGGTGGTCTATCCCATGGAGGATAAGTTCATCAAAAAAAAAAAAAAAAAAAAATGGAAGGTCCCTACAGTGGACGTAGCCATCTCTTGTATGTATAAATCACTGACATGTCCAGTGGATAATGTCCAAATGTTCAAGAACCCAATAGATAAAAGATTGGAGTCCTTATGAAAGTCTGCTTCTTTTTACAGCAAGCTTGGTGACACAACTAGCAGTAGCAGCTATTGGGGTCTGCTAAGCAGGGAAGGATCAGTTGAAACAGGTCTTGAGGGACTTGACAGATCAGCAGGCCCTTGCCCTAGCTGATCTACATAGAGCCTTAGGCTTTGCGGTTGACGCCATAAAGGATTCAGTCCATCAGGCCTCCCGCCTTACGCTGTCTAGTACATATGCGTAGGCTTCTATGGCTCAAAAACTGGTCTGCTGAAGCTCCCTGTAAAGAATGGCTGGTTAGCGTCCCATTTCATGGTGAACGCTTATTCAGGGAAAACCAGGACAACAATATCCAGAAAATTTCCAGCGGTAAAAATACGCTCTTGCCGGTTAAAAACAGAGTTAGAGGTCCCTCTTTAAGAGGCCTGCTTCTCCAGTCCCTGGGGCATCGGCTGTGTAACAGTTCCGACGGCCTCCTCGGTCAATTCCCGGGGGTAAAAAACAGGGACAATAGCAGGGTAATGAGAAACCCTGGGTCAGGGGAGGTACAAAACCTCCCCCAAAGTTAAATTCATTGAAGGGTCCCCCACTCAGTCGGGTGGGGGGAGGACTCCAGTTGTTCGCAAGAGACCGGGCGGGACACGATCAAGACAGATAGGTGCTCTCCGCAGTATGTTGGGGATACAGTTTGGAGTTAAAAGACTCTCCTCCTTCCCATTTTTGAGGTCAAATGTGCCAAGGGATCCCCGGAAGAGAGAGTCCCTCCTGTTGGCACTAGAACAACTATTGCTCCAAGGAGTAATTATGGAGGTTCCCCTGGAAGAATGAGGGTTTGGGTTTTACTCAAACCTCTTTACAGTCCCGAAGCAAACGCGGACGGGAGGCCCATATTAATTCTAAAAGGGCTATACAAATTCCTGTATATCAGGACTTTCCGATGGAGTCAATCCGCGGTGGCCACTGCCCTACAAGGGGAGGATTGGTTAGCCGCGATCGACATCAAAGATGCTTATTTGCACATTCCCATCTTTCCAGTCCACCAAAAATTTCTACGCTTTGCAGTAGAAGGGTGCCATTTTCAGCAGAGCCTTACCCTTCGGTTTGGCCACAGCACCACGAGTGTTTACAAAAATTCTGGCCCTTTATTGGCCAATCTAAAAACACAAGGTGTAATGATAATGGCATATCTAGATGAATTGTTGCTGATAGACCACTCAGTGAAAAAACTAGACGTGGTCGTTCACAAGACAATCAAGTATCTGGAATCTCACGGTTGGATTATCAACCGAGACAAGTCAGCCCTAAAAAACAGTCAAAAGTCTGGAATACTTGGGGCTAAGGTTGGATTCAGGCCAGAGAAAAATATTCTTGCCTCGAGGAAAGGTGTTGTCTTTGAAAGATTTGATCCACTTAGTGGGTACAAAAAAGACAGGCGTCCATACGCCTGTGCATGAGGCTGCTGGGAAAAATGGTGGCATCATTCGAAGCAGTACCCTACGGTCAATTCCATTCAAGGAATTTGCAAGGGGCCATACTGTCAGCCTGGAACAAAACAGTTCAGGCCCTAGACTTACAATGTCCTTGTCCCCTTCCGTTCGCAAGAGCCTCCGTTGGTGGTTGGTTCCCCAGAATCTGGAAAAAGGGAAATCCTTCAGTCCGATTTCTTGGAAGGTGGTCACTACAGATGCCAGCCTTATAGGCTGGGGGGGCAGTACTGGAGTAATGGTCTCTCCAGGGCAGATGGTCGGATGCAGAAAAGGCCCTGCCCATCAATCTCTTAGAGATACGAGCAGCCCGGTATGCCCTAGTAGCATGGACATCCAAACTCCAAGGGTCCCCTGTCAGAATTCAATCAGACAATGCCACAGCAGTGGCATATATCAATCATCAGGGGGGCACCAGGAGTCGTGCAGCCCAGAGGGAAGTAAATTACATCCTGAAATGGGCAGAAAGATATGTCCCAGCGATATCTGCGGTATTCATTCCAGGAGTGGAGAATTGGAAGGCGGACTTTCTAAGTCGCCAGCAATTATGCCCAGAGGAAGGGTCCCTTCACCCCGAGGTTTTCTGGACAATATGTCAGCGGTGGGGAACATCGGATGTAGACCTTCTAGCATCCAGATTCAATGCAAAGGTGGACAGGTTTGTCTCTCAGACAAGGGATCCCCTAGCTTGCGGCTCGGATGCCCTAGTGTTCCCTTGGGATCAGTTCAAGCTGTTATATGCATTCACACCGCCACAATGGTTACCTCGATTAATCCGCAGAATCAGGGTAGAAAAGAAACCAGTGATTCTGGTGGCTCCAGCGTGGCCCCGAAGAGCGTGGTACGCAGAGATTGTAAAATGTCAGTGGGGAGTCCTTGGACTCTCCCACGTCGTCCGGACCTGCTTTCGCAAGGACCGATATACCACCCTTCCTTACCAGCCCTAGGTTTGACGGCCTGGCTATGAAAGCCCACATTCTAAAAAAGAGAGGGCTCTCTAATCCTGTGGTATCTACCATGATCAATGCCAGGAAGCCGGTATCCAGGCAGATCTATTATAGAATCTGGAAGGCGTACATCGCCTGGTGTGAGGCCAAGAAATGGCATCCACATAAATACGTAATAGGTAGGAGTCTGGACTTCCTACAGTGGGCTGTAGATAGGAAGCTTGCCTTGAGTATTATCAAAGGTCAGTTTTCGGCCTTGTCAATTTTTTTTCAAAGGCCCTTGGCTTCGCATTCACTAGTCAAAGCCTTTATACAAGGAGTGATGCGTATTAGTCCTCCGGTTAATATTCCCATATGTCCATGGGATCTAAACTTGGTTCTGTTGGTTCTACAGAAACAACCATTTGAACCATTACAGCATATTTCTTTGGTTCTTCTCACCAGGAAATAGATTTTTCTAGTAGCTATTTGTTCGGCTAAAAGAGTGTCGGAATTAGCCGCTATGTCCTGTAAGGAGCCATATCTGGTTATCCATAAGGATAGAGTAGTCTTACGCCCTCATCCAGCCTTTCTTCCTAAGGTGGTATCGAGGTTTCATTTGAACCAAGATGTGGTTCTTCCTTCTTTTTTCCCCAAACCTACTTCGGTAGAGGAAAAGTTATTGCATTCTTTGGATGTAGTAAGAGCAGTTAAAGCTTATCTAAAAGCCACTGCTCAGATTCGCAGAACGGATACTTTGTTTATTCTGCCGGAAGGCCCCAGAAGGGGTCAGGCAGCGTCAAAATCTACTTTAGCCAAGTGGATTCGACAGGTCATAATGCAAGCCTATGGCTTGAGAAGGAGACCGCCTCCGTTCAAAGTTAGAGCGCACTCCACGAGAGCAGTTGGAACTTCATGGGCAGTGCATCACCAGGCCTCCCTGGCTCAAATCTGTAAGACCGCAACATGGTCTTCAGTACATACGTTTACTAGGTTCTACCAGGTGGACGTTAGAAGTCAGGAGGTTGTCGCCTTTGGGCGCAGTGTGTTGCAGGCCGCAAAAGATCCTCATGTCTGATAGCGCTCAGCTTATGTATGGTGTATCCCCCCCCCTCATTGGGCATTGCTTTAGGACATCCCATTAGTAATGACTATGTCGCTCTGTGTCCCGTGATGTACGAGAAAGAAAATAGGATTTTTATAACAGCTTACCTGTAAAATCCTTTTCTTGGAGTACATCACGGGACACAGAGCTCCCGCCCCTCTTTAGGGACACTTATTGCTTTGCTACAAAACTGAGGTGCTCCCGGATGGGAGGGGCTTATATAGGGGAGGGTACTTCCGGTTTTGGAAGTTGCCAGTGCCAGCACCTGAAGGTATCTATATAACCCATTAGTAATGACTATGTCGCTCTGTGTCCCGTGATGTACTCCAAGAAAAGGATTTTACAGGTAAGCTGTTATAAAAATCCTATTTTTTTTACTGTGGTGGTGAAATCACCTCCTACAGCGTTGGAGTCACGGCTTTATGTATCGTGGGAGCAAACGCTGTTGCTGTCAAGATAAATAAATCCGCTCTGCAACTGAATGGCGTACCTGCTAAGCAAATGATGGTTAACATTAAAACAAAGTAACATTACAGTATAACAGTAAGACCTTACCTTACCATACCTGCAAATGCAAATACCAAAAAAAAAAAATTGTAAAAAATAAATAAAAAATTTAACGCAATCTGTGCCTAAAATATATATATATGCCGAAGCATGGGGGCATCCTCCCGCAAAAAAGTTATGCCGCGTACACACGGTCAGACTTTTCCACGGGCAAGCCTCCGTCGGAATTTCGACCGTATGTACACGGCATTAGGAGCAAAATCGCTCCTCCGCCCCTGCTGCCCCCATGCTTCGGCATATATGCTCTTTTTTTTTACTGTGGTGGTGAAATCACCTCCTACAGCACTGGAGTCACGGCTTTATGTATCGTGGGAACAAACGCTGTTGCTGTCAAGATAAATAAATCCGCGCTGCAGCTGAATGGTGTACCTGAAAACAAAAAGTTACGTACCTGAAAAGCAAGCATGATAAAACATTGCAGAATAGAATACAGTAAAAAAGAGCAGAACAATAGAGAGAAAATAGAGAGAGAGAGAGAGAGAGAGAGAGAGAGAGAGAGAGAGAGAGAGAGAGAGAGAGAGAACAATAAAACGACAAGTATTTTATTATTTTTTTGTGTTTATTTTTTTACGTTTTTTTTTTTTTTTTTTTACACTTTTTTTTTTACACAACTGTAACGGTTCGGGTCTCTCAAAATGCAATGGCATCTTGGGAGACCCTGTGTAATTGTGTCCTAGTCTGTAAAATGCTGTACCCTACGCTAAAACTTCACTTTTGTGTGGTAGCGTTCAAAACATTTACCAATGCACAGACCAGGATTGTCAGGACAGAGTGGACAAAAATAACGGGTGTCACGCCTAAATCCGCGCTTGCTACAGACACAACATCTTTTTTGGGGGGCACGTTGGGTAGGGGTACTCTCGAGGACATAAGAAAAATGCCTCTCATGCAGCCGGCTTACTGCATTTGGTAGGGGATGGTGAGGTGCAGAACCGCCTGGATACATGAGTTCTGTGACTATCTCATCCTGGAATTTTAGGAGAGATAAAGTCCCGGCCGAAGCTCTGTATAGCACATGAGCGTTCAGCAAAGCCAATTGGAATAAGGATAGAGACACTTTTTTTGTACCAGCGTCTCGCCTTACGGGCAATATGATACGGCGCCAACTTCTGGTCATTGAGGTCCACCCCTCCCATATTTTGGTTATATTCGTGGACACAGAGGGGTTTCTCCACAACACCAGTCGCCGTACAAATTTGGACTGTCGTGTCTGCATGAAGGGAGGTAAGAAGGAAAACATTCTTATTATCCCTCCACTTCACAGCGAGCAAATTATTACACATCAAGCAGGCTCTCTCCCCCAGCCTAAGACGGGAATCTACAAGCCCCTGGGGAAAGCCCCGGCGATTAGGTCGCACGGTGCCACATGCTCCAATCTGATGATCAAACAAGTGACTAAACAGTGGCACGCTCGTGTAATAATTGTCCACATACAAGTGGTACCCCTTTCCGAATAAGGGTGACACCAAGTTCCACACCATCTTGCCTGCGCTCTCTATGTAATCTGGGCAGTTCTCCGGCTCTAGCTGACTATCTTTTCCCTCATAAACCGTAAAGCTCCATACATAGCCTGTTTCCCTATCACAGAACTTATAGAGCTTGACCCCGTATCTGGCACGCTTGCTGGGAAGGTACTGCTTGAAAGACAAGCGGACAGAAAATTTAATCAGGGACTCATCAACGCAGACAAGTTGATCGGGAATAAACAAGGCTGTAAAACGTTCGTTGAAGTGGTTTATGAGGGGCCGAATTTTGTAGAGCCGGTCGTATTCAGGGTCTCGACGTGGACGACAAAGTTCATTGTCGTTGAAGTGCATGAACCGCAAGATCTGCTCGTATCGTTTCCTGGGCATGGAGGCAGAGAACACAGGCATGTGGTCAATTGGGTGCGTGGACCAATAAGCACGCATTGACAAAAATGTATGTGTGCCCATGTTGAGGGAAAGGCCCAGAAAGGTCTTAAATTCGGAAACCGTAATTGGTTTCCAATCTCTGGCAAGGGATGGCAACTGGGGATTAGCGGCGATGAATTGACCAGCATATAAATTACTCTGGTCCACAATAGATCTATAGAGATCTTCCGTGAAAAACAGCGAATAAAAATCAAGTGGCATAAAATCAGCTGTTTCCACCTGAATACCGGGTTGGCCAGTGAATGGGGGAAGTACGGGTTCTGCAGAAGTGGTGGGGACCCAATCAGGATAGGCAAATTCTGCAGGAAGGGTACTATGGGCACGACGGGCCTGCCTTTGTCTTCTTCTTGGTGGCAGCGGGACACTACTTGTGCTTGCCACCTCGCCAGCTTGAACTGCACTTATGGGACTCGCCACGTCACCAAGTGATACTGCAGTGCTGGATGTACGCCCAGGCTGTACTAGGCCGCTGGTGCTTGCCAGTTCACCAGAAGGAATAGCGGCGCAAGTACTACTCTGCTCCATGATACGAGAGCCCTGCGGTTCTTGCTCCTCAACAACCTTAGAAGATCGGGATTGGGTGCGCCTGACCTTAGCAGGGACCTCACCTTCTTCGTCAGAGCTTTCTGACATGGAGCCGCTGTCTTCTACGGGAAGATATTCTGAGCCTGAATCTGACAGATACGTGACCTCCTCTTCACTATCTGTTATGCTCAGAATCTCGTAGGCCTCTTTAATAGTGTACCTTCGATTTGCCATTTTGGGCTCTAAATTTAGGGGTACACTAGTAAGATTCACAGGTAAAAAAGCACCCGACTGTCATCAGCAAATATATCAAACGCTACAAATAAAACTGTTAGAGATCGCAGGGATCAGGCCTGACTCTGCGAACGCTGCAGTTATGTGTGTTGTGTTTGGTAAGTGACAGTGATCGATCGATACTGCACTTTGGTGGGCTGGGCTGGGCGGAGGGGCTAAACGCAAGTGCTAGCAGGTATCTGGGCTATATCCCGCTAACACTGCGTTTTTGGGAACCCTAAACCGCTGGGGATGCTAGTATAAATCTGATCAGATCAGATAGGTTTAGGCCCCTTTAGGTCCAGGGTCTAACTGCCCTGCAACTTTTTACTGTCACAGATGACACTAAATGCAGTGATCAGTAAATAAATGATCACTGCAATCAGTGACACTGTGACTGGGGGCTGGGGGGTGACCTGGGGGTGATCTGGGGGGTGAAAAGTGTGCCTACGTGTGCTGGTGTCAATGGGCTGTTGGTGCACTTACTGTGAGATGTCTTCTCTCCTCGGGCCGGATCGAAAAGACCGCCACGAGGAGAGATGACATCACTTCCTCCTCCTGTGTTTACATTTACACAGCAGAGGAAGCATATCATTCACCGGGAGCGATCGCGGGAGGGTAGCCAGAAACCAATGGCCGCCCCCTCATCATTGCTCCCGAACGGAAAACCACTGCTCACTGTATCGGAGGGGAGTCCGATCGGACCCCCCACCCATACGAAGGCAGGCACGTACAGGTACGTGATTGTGCCTCCAGGTGCCATTCTGCCAACGTATATGTACAGTGAGCGGTCGTTAAGTGGTTAAACAAGCAGAAGTGAGAAGAAAGGGAGAGGTTCAGGAGTTAACAGAGGATGTCAAAAGGAAATTATTTCATTAGAAATAAATTACAGACCCATGGAGTAGTGGATCTGTATGGATTATTTAAAATATTATATATTTAGTGTCATGAAAAAAAAAAAGAAATCTGGCCTCCTCCATCCCCTAATAGCCGACCAATCACTCTCCTTTTTTGATAGATGGTCTGGGAGCCTTCACCCGAGCGCCAGAGGCTGCATCAGGGTGAAGGGACTCCCCATCGGCAGCATTGGCCTGGGAGCCTTCACCCGAGCATCAGAGGCTGCGTCAGGATGAAGGGACTCCTGTGCATTGATCTCCCCCCACCATTGCCCACTTCTGTGCATTGCGAGTTTAGCCATATCAGTTGTATGGCTGAAATCGCATTGGATTCGCACAGGAAAGGTGCAGGGTCTTTTTTTTCCCGCACTGGAATCAGATCACATGGGTGTTCGCACCCATACGATCCGATTCCTGTCCGAATCTACATTTCGCACTGCGATCTGTGAACCGATCTGGAGGTGTCTAACATTGCTTTGACACCAGCAGCGGTTCGCAGAGGGCAGTGTGAACTGCCTGCGGGAGAGATGCGATGTGGGAACCGGCGCTGGAATCCCGCTGGTTCCCGCATCGCTACAGTGTGAACCTAGGCTAAGAAACAATTTCATGACAGTTCATTTACAAGTACATTGACTATAATATCTATCTTATCTATAAAATCTATACAACAAAAACATACATATTATCTTATCATATCACTATCTTATCTACGTTTCCAAATTATTATTTTATATATATATTTTATTTTTTAAACAAACAGAAGTGAGTAGAAAGGGAGAGGTTCAGGAGTTAACAGAGGATGTGACAAGGAAATGATTTCATTAAAAATAAATTATAGAGACAAGGAGTATTAGATCCATATGGATTATTTAAATTATATATTTTGTGTCATAAAAAAATAAATAATTCCGGCCTCCTCTATCCCCCTAATAGCCGGCCAATCACTCTTTTGTTGGATGGTCTGGGAGCCTTCACCCGAGCGTCAGAAGCTGCGTCAGCGTGAAGGGACTCTCCTTCGGCAGCATTGGTCTGGGAGCCTTCACCCAAGCGCTAGAGGCTGCATCAGGGTGAAGGGACTCCCCTTTGGCGGCAATGGTCTGGGAGCCTTCATCAGAGCATCAATGGCTGCGTCAGGGTGAAGGGACTCCCCATCGGCGGCAATGGTCTGGGAGCCTTCACCCGAGCGTCAGAGGCTGCGTCAGGGTGAAGGGACTCCCCTTCGGCAGCGTTGGTCTGGGAGCCTTCACCCAAGTGCTAGAGGCTGCGTCAGGGTGAAGGGACTCCCCTTCGGCGGCAATAGTCTGGGAGCCTTCACCGGAGCACTAGAGGCTGCATCAGGGTGAAGGGACTCCCCTTTGGCGGCATTGGTCTGGGAGCCTTCACCCGAGCGCCAGGGTGAAGGGACCCCCCCCTTCAGCGGTAATGGTCTGGGAGCCTTCACCCGAGCACTAGAGGCTGCATCAGGGTGAAGGGACTCCCCTTTGGCGGCATTGGTCTGGGAGCCTTCACCCGAGCGCCAGGGTGAAGGGACTCCCCATCGGCAGCATTGGCCTGGGAGCCTTCACCCGAGCATCAGAGGCTGCGTCAGGATGAAGGGACTTCTGTGCATTGATCTCCTCCCACCATTGCCCACTTCTGTGCATTGCGAGTTTAGCCATATCATTTGTATGGCTGAAATCGCATTAAATTCGCACAGGAAAGGTGCAGGGTCTTTTTTTTTCCCGCACTGGAATCAGATCACATGGGTGTTCACACCCATACGATCCGATTCCTGTCCGAATCAACATTTCACACTGCGATCTGTGAACCGATCTGGAGGTGTCATTAACATTGCTTTGACACCAGCAGCGGTTCGCAGAGGGCAGTGTGAACTGCCTGTGGGAGAGATGCGATGTGGGAACCGGCGCTGGAATCCCGCTGGTTCCGGCATCGCTACAGTGTGAACCTAGGCTAAGAAACAATTTCATGACAATTAATTTACAAGTACATTGACTATAATATCTATCTCATCTATGAAATCTATACAACAAAAACATACATATTATCTTATCATTTCACTATCTTATCTACGTTTACAAATTATTATTATTTTATATATATATATATATATATATATATATATATATATATATTATATTTTAAACAAACAGAAGTGAGGAGAAAGGGAGAGGTTCAGGAGTTAACAGAGGATGTGACAAGGAAATGATTTCATTAAAAATAAATTATAGAGACAAGGAGTATTAGATCCATATGGATTATTTAAATTATATATTTTGTGTCATAAAAAAAAAAATTCCGGCCTCCTCTATCCCCCTAATAGCCGGCCAATCACTCTTTTTTGTTGGATGGTCTGGGAGCCTTCACCCGAGCGTCAGAAGCTGCGTCAGGGTGAAGGGACTCCCCTTCGGCGGCAATGGTCTGGGAGCCTTCACCCGAGCACTAGAGGCTGCATCAGGGTGAAGGGACCCCCCATCAGCGGCATTGGTCTGGGAGCCTTCAGCCGAGCGTCAGAGGCTGCGTCAGGGTGAAGGGACTCCCCTTTGGCGGCAATGGTCTGGGAGCCTTCACCCGAGCGCTAGAGGCTGCATCAGGGTGAAGGGACCCCCCATCGGCGGCATTGGTCTGGGAGCCTTCACTTGAGCGTCAGAGGCTGAGTCAGGGCGAAGGGACTCCCCTTCGGCAGCGTTGGTCTGGGAGCCTTCACCCGAGCGTCAAAGGCTGAGTCAGGGTGAAGGGACTCCCCTTCGGCAGCAATGGTCTGGGAGCCTTCACCCGAGCGCTAGAGGCTGCATCAGGGTGAAGGGACTCCCCTTCGGAGGCATTGGTCTGGGAGACTTCACCCGAGCGCTAGAGGCTGCATCAGGGTGAAGGGACTCCCCATCGGCAGCATTCGTCTGGGAGCCTTCACCCGAGCACCAGAGGCTGCATCAGGGTGAAGGGACTCCCCTTCGGCGGCAATGGTCTGGGAGCCTTCACCCGAGCGCCAGGGTGAAGAGACTCCCCTTCACCCGAGCGCTAGAGGCTGCATCAGGGTGAAGGGACTCCCCATCGGCGGCATTGGTCTGGGAGCCTTCACTTGAGCGTCAGAGGCTGAGTCAGGGTAAAGGGACTCCCCGTTGGCAGCGTTGGTCTGGGAGCCTTCACCCGAGCGTCAGAGGCTGAGTCAGGGTAAAGGGACTCCCCGTCGGCAGCGTTGGTCTGGGAGCCTTCACCCGAGCGTCAGAGGCTGAGTCAGGGTGAAGGGACTCCCCTTCGGCAGCGTTGGTCTGGGAGCCTTCACCCGAGCACTAGAGGCTGCATCAGGGTGAAGGGACTCCCCTTTGGCAGCATTGGTCTGGGAGCCTTCACCCAAGCGCCAGGGTGAAGGGACTCCCCTTCAGCGGTAATGGTCTGGGAACCTTCACCCGAGCGCTAGAGGCTGCTTCAGGGCGAAGGGACTCCCCATTGGCAGCAATGGTCTGGGAGCCTTCACCCTAGCGCCAATGGCTGCGTCAGGGTAAAGGGACTCACCTTCGGCGGTATTGGTCTGGGAGCCTTCACCCGAGCACTAGAGGCTGCATCAGGGTGAAGGGACCCCCCTTCGATGGCAATGATCTGGGAGCCTTCACCCGAGCGCTAGAGGCTGCGTCAGGGTGAAGGGACTCCCCATCGGCGGCATTGGTCTGGGAGCCTTCACCCGAGCATCAGAGGCTGCGTCAGGGTGAAGGAACTCCCCATCGGCAGCAATGGTCTGGGAGCCTTCACCCAAGCGCTAGAGGCTGCATCAGGGTGAAGGGACTCCCCATCGGCGGCATTGTTCTGGGAGCCTTCACCCGAGCACAAGAGGCTGCATCAGGGTGAAGGGACTCCCCTTTGGCGGCATTGGTCTGGGAGCCTTCACCCGAGCGCCATGGTGAAGGGACTCCCCATCGGCAGCAATGGTCTGGGAGCCTTCACCCGAGCGCTAGAGGCTGCATCAGGGTGAAGGGACTCCCCATCAGCGGCATTGGTCTGGGAGCCTTCAGCCGAGCGTCAGAGGCTGCGTCAGGGTGAAGGGACTCCCCTTTGGCAGCAACTGTCTGGGAGCCTACACTCGAGCGCTAGAGGCTGCATCAGGGTGAAGGGACTCCCCATCGGCGGCATTGGTCTGGGAGCCTTCACCCGAGCATCAGAGGCTGCATCAGGGTGAAGGGACTCCCCTTCGGCAGCGTTGGTCTGGGAGCCTTCACCCGAGCGCTAGAGGCTGCGTCAGGGTGAAGGGACTCCCCTTCGGCGGCAATGGTCTGGGAGCCTTCACCCGAGCGCTAGAGGCTGCATCAGGGTGAAAGGACTCCCCTTCAGCGTAATGGTTTGAAGTATATATTTTTCCAGGCGTTATCTGCTATAAATAGAAAACATGAAAAAAAAATATACATTTTGGTATACATTATCCATGTTTTTTAAGCGTCTGTAAGAGAAAAGTGTTAGACTATACATTTAAGAAAACCATGCGAATGTCTGCATTTTGATCAAACCTCACGATAACACGTATGTTCACAGGTTCTTAATTTGGTGGAGTAAATTCCCGGCATAAGGGACAAGTAGGGGCTTCCTGCAGCCATCTGTGGATACAATGAGAATGAAACGTATGAGAACATGGTAGTGCTCTCGAGTCCTCTGCATTATACTCACAGAGGCAGATGGAGCAGGTAGGCTGCTCCATTGCCGGTGGTCTGTGTGTTGCTGCCTCCTCTCGTCTCCTCCGAAGCTCTCCTCTTCTCCTGTTATAAGCCTGACGAGATTGCCTTCCCCGGGATCCACGTCTTGATGCACGTGGCATGGTGGTGGTGACCTAGAAAAAGACTAAAAAAAATATTTAATATTTATAATAATAACAACAATATATACAATAATACGATAGCAATATATTTAAATTAAAAACGCTAATAATCGCAGGAGACACAATGTGACTAGGTCAGCTCCCAGTGCAGGAAAGTTTTGAAACAATTGCAGTCCGGTTTGAACCGGTTTGCAGCCCACTGTGACATCACACACCTCATACCAGCTGCCAAATTTCAGGCCTGGAAACTTTGACTGGGAATACCTCGGTCATGTAACAATGTAGCCAAATTTGATATCATTTCATAGATTTTACATATAATGAAACTGTACTATGGTCATTTTAATGGTTGTGTATGCTGGGTGTCATTCTCAGTATCTGTTCTTATTCTGTATGTATGGACTCTCCACAGTACCACTTCTCTTGTCCTGTATGCTGGGTGTTTTTTCCAGTATCATACTTACCTAGGTGGATGCAGCATCTGTCCCCCGGCACCTCTACACGGAGAACCGAGTGATGGAACACCGTTGATTGCTCCGTTCTGACAGCTCTGTGAGCAGAGAGCTGCAGACTGACAATCACAGCTCTCTACTCTGCCCCCTCCTCGCTCACTGCAGCTCTGGGCTGTGGAGGGCGTGGAGCGGCCGGCTCAGGCTCTCAGCGGCTCACTGAGAGACTGATCCGGGTGTTGGTCCAGGGACCTGGCAGATCCTGACTTCTATTGTCGTAATGACGCAGACCCTGGACTGCCTTCTGTGACGTCAGTAGAAAGTGGACTTCGGCCCGCTCTCCACTGAAAACGGGTCACAGGAGTGCAAAACGAGCTTAGGCCGTATTTCTCCTTTAACCACTTCCATACCGAGCCTATTCTGGCACTCCTATCCTTCATGTAAAAATCATAATTTTTTTTGCTAGAAAATTACTCAGAACCCCCAAACATTATAGATATTTTTTTAGCAGACACCCTAGGGAATAAAGTGGCGGTCATTTCAACTTTTTATCTCGCAGGGTATTTGCGCAAAAATTTTTCAAACGCCTTTTGGTTTGGAAAAAAAAAACGGTTTCATGAATTGAAAAATAACAAAAAAGTAAAGTTAGCCCAATTTGTTTGTATAATGTGAAAGATGATGTTACGCCGAGTAAATAGATACCTAACTTGTCACGCTTTAAAATTGCGCACACTCATGGAATGGCGCCAAACTTCGGTACTTAAAAATCTCCATAGGCGACGCTTTAAATTTTTTGACAGGTTACCAGAATAGAGTTACAGAGGAGGTCTAGTGCTAGAATTATTGCTCTCGCTCTAACGCACGCGGCGATACCTCACATGTGTGGTTTGAACGACATTTATATATGTGGGCTGGACTTGCGCGCGCGTTCGCTTCTGAGCGCAAACTACTGGGGACAGGGGCGTTTTAAATTTATTTTTTGATTATTTATTTTTTATTTTACTTAATTTTTTTTATTTTTACTTTTTTTTTTTTTTTGATCACTTTTATTCCTATTACAAGGAATGTAAACATCCCTTGTAATAGGAATCATTGTGACAGGTCCTTTTTATGGAGCGATGCGGGGCCAAAAGACCCCACATCTCTCCTCCAGGCTGGAAAGCATGAGATTGTGAAAAAAAAAATCACCGATCTCATGCGTCATAACGTGTCGCCCGGGCCTCCGACGGTCATAGAGATGACCGGTGACCATCTGGTCACCGGTCATCTCTATCCTCCTCATCCGGCAGCGGGCAATTCGTTCTCCGGGCCTCCGATGGCACGGGAGAGCCCGGAGAAGCATCGGAGGGGGGGGATGTCCCTTCCCACCGCCAATAAGAACGATCAAGCGGAGGAACCGCCGCTATGATCATTCTTATGTAGCAGGGTGGTCAATTTAGGGGGAGTCTGAGTGGTAATTAGGCTCAGACATCTTAGTTTGTTAGGGGTTATGGACCATTTTTGTCCTCAGGGGATAATGCTGGTGATGAGTTCCCTGTGGCCTGCGGGTGGCGCTGCCATTCTGGGCCAGGGTTGAACCGCGAGCGTAGTGCTGTGCCTTTTGTGTCCCCTCTCGGCAGCCGTACATTGGGGCGGGGAACCTGCTGTGCATGCCGGAAGAGGATATAAAAGGGGCAGACATCTCCTGATCGGGGTCCACGCCCAGGCACCTTCAGCCTGGGAATGAGTGAGGTTCATCTCCGGGTGCCCTAGGCCCGGAGGCTGTGTTCCTCTTCCATCTCAGGCACCTTTGGCATGGGGTGAGGTACTACCCTGCCGTCCTGTTCGCCTGGGTATGAAGACCCAGGCGTTGCGGAAAAAAAGGCCCGGGGCCCAGCACCTTCGGCTGGGGTCCGCTAAGGATTGAGGAGTCCAGGGTGCCGCCTTGCGAGGGGACCCGCACTCTCAGAGAAGGGAGGATCATTCCGAAGGACCAATGCAGGAGTCACAGTGAAGGAAGGGTCTGTTGACTCTCTAGGGGGAAGGAAATTCACGTTCACCAGGTCAGTGGCAGTGGCCTTATTCACCAGGTCTGTGGCAGAGACCAAACTCACAGTCTGTGGCAGAGACTCTGTGCCTAGTATACTGCTTGAGAATCTGAGTAGTTGTCAGGGAAATCTTCCGTCCAATAGCGCCAATCAGCGCCCAATGCGCATGCGCGGCAGAATGATGCTTCGTCGCGGGACGGCGCTTCTACGTTCTCGGGTGCGCGCGCCGACGCAGCGGTGCGCGCGCATGCGCGGCGGCGCACCAATAGGAATCCAGGCGGGCCTATTTAAAGAAACCCAGTTGCACTGACAAGTTGCTGGTTTGTCAGCTTTCCTGTGTGCCCAAGACTCTGGAAAACTACCTTGAAAATCTCCTTGTGACCCGGACTGGCTTGATTCCTTTGATCTCTCTCCTGGACCTGACCCTCGGCTTGTTATACGGACTTCTGCCTTCTCTTGTGTTTGACCCTCGGCCTGTGACTCGGATCTGCTGCCTGTCTACAATCCTTGACCTCCTGCTTGTACCTTTGGACTTCCACGTTTCCTTTGAACTCCTGCCTTGTTCCCGGTATTTTCTGGACTTGTTACTTTTTGCTGTGCTAGACCCCCAGCCGGGACTGTTACCTCTGCAGTTGCAACCCGGACTCAGCCTGCACCGGCTTCTATTGACTCTTGCTGTTTGAACTATACCGATCCAGCTAGTTCCTGCTAGAAGCCTGCTCTTCAGTCTACTCAGCACTACCGGACCGTCTACAAGTACCCACCACCTGCTGGTAGCCGGTGCCGCTTTTCACCATCCACTCCCTGTCTCACCTCCAGGGAGTGGAGTGCGTCAAGTCGCAAAGGTGAACCACTCTCGGCATCTCGGCCTCGGTAAGTACATACCTTAACAGTAGTACAGTAAAGAGCTACGTTTGTGCCTGGACCTCCTCCACACCTTGGGCTGTCCTGTTCCCTTGCTCCAACTTTTTTTCTATTCAAAAGACTGTTTATTGCAAAGTGAGAATAAATCTTGAGTTGGAGTTTCAGTTGGTGTGGACATTCATGTTACTGGGGAAGTGAAAAGGACTTGTCTCTACTCACGTTAGAGGTGAGAATCATTCTCAGGAGGATTTTGGCCCTGGCTGCAGACAAGACCCAACAACAACACCGCTCAACCTTTTTACACAAGAGGGTACGGGCTGGTAGTGCGGTGTGCCTTTCTCCCCCCTGCGAGGAGCCAAGTTAAATGCAGGCTGGGGGAAAGGTGGGTGCGCTACACTTATGGTGCGCAGAATGGCCGCCTGAAAATAAGGATATCTGAATGATGCCTGTAGCTGCAGGCATCATTCAGATATCCCCCCCTAAAGTCCAGGACGTCCTACGGTAGGGAAGTGGTTAAAGCCGATTTCTCCCCTCTCCTACCTATTGGCTTTCAGCTGCTGGAGGGAGAGACACAGACATGGCCAGATCCAGGGGGGGGGGGGGGGTGCTGATTTCCACCCAGTTGTGCCTCCCCTCCCCAGGCCAGCCCTCCCTTTGATTTGATGCCTGAGTGGCCGCTGATCTCCCCCCACCATCGCCCGCTCCCAGAACCAAGAAAAGGGAATGGCATCCTGGAGCAGTGAGAGGAGAAGTGGCAGAGTGGAGAGATGGCATCAGATTGTGTACACACACACACATACAGTTTGATTACCGCCCCCTATCTCCTCCAAGGGCTGCTCATCTCCCAGCAGCAGGAAATGTGGATAGGGGACGGTAATCACACTGTATTGTGTAAAGTCGGATGCCATCTAAGAGCGATCCTGTCTCATGTGCAGGAGAGGAACTGTAGTGACAGGAGAGGGTGAAGGGGGGAAGGCTACAGGGAAATTGTACACAATGAGGGTGGGGGGGGGGGGGAATAATTGTATGTTCTTTGGATGTTTATGGAGAAGGGGGGGATGGGCAGCTATCTGTGCTGAGAAGTGTAATAAGGATGGGGGGGATTTACTAGAAGGAGGAATGGGGAAGTATATATGCTAGGAGGAGAGTTTGGGGGGATTTGAGCCAGGAGGGGGCATTGGGTGAATGTATGAGCTAGGAGAGAGGGGGTGAACATTTCTGCTAAGGGGGCTCGAGCTGGGAGGAGCGATGGGGGGATTTGTGCTAGGAGGGGGAATTGAGGGGGGGGATTTGTACTAGGAGGGATTGGGGGGGATATGTGCTAGGAGGGGGATTGAGGGGGATCTGTGTTAGAAGAAGTGATTGGGAGGATTTGTGCTAGGAGGAGGGATTGGGGGGGGGGGGATTTGTGCTGGAATGGGGAATTTGGGGGAGTAGATTTTTGTTAGGAGGGGGAATATGGGTGGGATGTGAGTTGGTAGGCGGGATTGGGGAGAAAAGATTTAAGCTGGGAGGAGGGGGGCTGTGCTAGGTAGGCCCCCGCGATTTCCATGCCCCCCACTTTTAGCTAACACCAGACCCCACTATACCCCCTACTCCTAGATAACAACAGAACCATTATACCTCCCACAATTAGGTAACTACAGACCCCCCTATACCCCCCACTCTTGGAAAACACCAGAATCACTATACCCCCCCCCCCCCCCCACACACACACACACACACACACACACACACACTATACTACCTACTATGAGGAATGCGTGTCCCCCTGGCAAGGATCTCTGTGCCCCCCAATGGGTAGTGTGTGCCCCCTGGCGGGAATCTCTGTGCCCCCACTGGGTAGTGTGTGGCCCCCAGCAGGGATCTCTGTGTCCCCACTGGGTAGTGTGTGCCCCCAGGCGGGGATCTGTGCCCCCACCGGGTAGTGTGTGCCCCCTGGCAGGGAACCCTGAGCCCCCATTGGGTAGTGTGTGCCCAATGTGGGGTAATTACATATTGTAGATACCTCATCAAAGCAATAAGTGGTGAGGGAGAGTCAGCAGGGGGTGGCATCTATGTCAGCAGGCAAGCTGCTTTTGGTCCAATCAGAAAGGATGACTGTGACCGCGCATGCTCTATGCGGCCCCTGTATCCTAGCAACGGTAAACGCTGGCTGGCCGGGCTGCCCACTACGTGGAAATCGTGACATAAGGACGCCCGTCCGGTCCGAGCCGTATACAAACACAGGAGCTGTCACATGGGAGGGGAGACTTACAGCAGGCAAGTGGTGACCCAATAAAGATACCAGTCCAGGAGACTCTCATGGGGCCCCTACTGGTCCCAGGCCCTCGGGCATGGCCAGTCCGCCCCTGGTTACATTACTTTTATCATTTGATGTATGCTAAAGTACAATTTAATTTTTACTAATTCAGTTTAGGTTATACTATGTCACTATACCTCGGTGCCTTACTATTATGGTCCTTATGACAGCTTCTCCTACCTGCCGTCTATAGGCGTGTGCAGCCTATTGCATTAGGGTGTGCACCCCAAAGCTCAAATACACATGCTTGTGTGAGAATGTATGTGTGTATATATAGATATATATTGTAAGATTAGGGGTTATCAGCTCTCGTAGTAGATGCGTTTTTCCAGTGATTCAAGCCAGTCAGGAACTCTATTTAAGGGCATGGTAGCCCACTTTTATTTAAAAGCACAAAAAGTTCACAAATACATCAGTTGCCCTCGCAGGGGGGTTCCACCATTACTGTGTCTTGTATACTCAACAGTTTACCTCCTGGCTTCCCCTCTTGCGATCTGGCTGTTCAGGCCTTTAGCCTAGGCCTTAGGTCTGCTCCTCAGAACAAACAGTTTTCAAGAGATAAGCTCACTCCTCGCTTACTCCCGGTCAGCACCTGGTTGCTTACTTCACCAATGACATCTGCCTCCTGCAGACATGCATACTCTGGCTGCACCCATGCAGCGCCTGACTGCTCTCCAAGGGATGGGAGTCCACCTGACTCCCATACACAGACTTCCTGTCTGTTGGGTGGAGCCCTGATCCATAGTCATGTCAGAACTAAATAGCCGAACACACAGCTGTTCAATCAGTATGTCTTTCTCTACCAAATCTGGTGTAAACCAACACACTTTAAGAACGCACAGGATCCCACCGTCACATATCCTCCCCCCCTGTTTCGAACCGGAGGGAGGAACACATAAATCCGTCATCATAAATGGGACACCTCTGTGCCAGCCATTGGCTGCGTAGGCCCATTTCTTCTTCCGGGTATGTTTCCACCAACACTTCGCTTTGACGCCTCTGTACTAACTATCAGTAGCAGGAGTCCTAACCTGCCCAGCCTTTTCTCTAAAGGGGCACTCCACCCACATCTTCTTCCGGGTGTGCTTCCACCAGCACTTCTTCCTGAACCGTGGGCTCCCACTAATCTCTCTATCCCTTCTACCTTCTGGCCTCAGGATCCTCCTTTTTTCTCCCACAGACCTACTCTCCCAGGACTGTTGGGGACCCCCTTTCATGAACTCTGTCAGGGACTGGCCATTCTCACTACCTGACGCAACATTAATCAACAACATTTTTTTCAGGTTCACTAACCCCTGTGTGGTTACTCTTGGCAACCAAACCATCTAGGATCAACACCATATCCTTCCGTTTAACCTCAATATTATCATTGGGACCTCTTGTCCCTTTGTTTGCTAGGACAGTATCTATGGAGGGACCACCTTTAGGCAAGCAGTTACTCCCTATGGGACAGACCCGCAGTTTCACATCGCTCCCTGTTATCTAACACTCCAATAGCAATTGTCCTACCAACGCACATTTTTCACCACATTTTTCCACATCAATCTCTTTAACCATTTCTGTGTCCATTGGTACCTCAACCAATAGCTCAGAGTTGTCTGACAGTGCTCTACAGTGCCTCTCATACACTTTTTCGTTACAGTTACCATCACTGTTATTTCCTGTCAAAGTGTCTCCGGGTACCTCAAACTGCACCTCTCTGCGCGGGATGGACTGAATTCCCACTACTGCCACGTCCGTTCCGGGCCCTTCCTTTACATGAGGTGTAGCGGGTGAGACAGTACGCGCGCCACGTACCAACCACTGCTCAGCCGCACCTCGGACCGCACCCCACCACACCAGCATACGGAGAGACTTCCTCTATGTCTATTATCTCTAATTTCTCCAACAATTCCCCTGAGCGCCTTCCGCACATAACCGCCGCTGGAAGCACTCTCGAAGAGAACTGCGAGACAACTTTCCACAAAAGCAACCAACAGTGTAGCAACCAATTTTCATCAACATTGCTTAACAACGCATGTATCACCTGCGTCCACCGATTGGTACTACGCAGTACCATGTCGCCCTTCTGCTATGGATACATACAGGTGTATGCCGCGTCTAAACACAGAACTGTAGGAACTTTTCCTTTACCAACAATGTGGAGGGGCTCATTTGCTAAGGCGTGAGAGGCCGAGACACTTAAAGAGACCTCTACCTCAGAGGCAACTAACAAAATTTGCGGCTCCCGCTGAGCACTGCCAATCGAATGTGTCACACTCATCCTCTCACTTTCAGCAACACTGAGCCCTTCCAAATCGCTATCCATTACCTCATCAACCTGTATACAACACAGTCCATTAATTGAACTCCTGTGCAATGCAGTTCACCTCAGAAAACTTTAACTTTTCATTCAGATTGGCTATTCATCACAGTATTGCTGCAAAACACAGTTTCTTTTTACTCACTGTTTTGGTATGCGAGGATCTGGAACTCTTCCAAAACTGCCCGAAGCAATACCTCCACCATATGTAAGATTAGGGATTAACAGCTCTCGTAGTAGATGCGTTTTTCCAGTGATTCAAGACAGTCCTGAACTCTATTTAAGGGCATGGTAGCCCACTTTTATTTAAAAGCACAAAAAGTTCACAAATACATCAGTTGCCCTCACAGGGGGGTTCCACCATTACTGTGTCTTGTATACTCAACAGTTTACCTCCTGGCTTCCCCTCTTGCGATTTGGCTGTTTAGGCCTTTAGCCTAGGTCTTAGGTCTGCTCCTCAGAACAAACAGTTTCCAAGAGATAAGCTCACTCCTCGCTTACTCCCGGTCAGCACCTGGTTGCTTACTTCACCAATGACATCTGCCTCCTGCAGACATGCATACTCTGGCTGCAGACATGCAGCGCCTGACTCCTCTCCAAGGGATGGGAGTCCACCTGACTCCCATACACAGACTTCCTGTCTGTTGGGTGGAGCCCTGATCCATAGTCATGTCAGAACTAAATAGTCGAACACATAGCTGTTCAATCAGCATGTCTTTCTCTACCAAATCTGGTGTAAACAAACTCACTTTAAAGTGGTTGTAAACCCACTTTTGCAACTTGCACCTACAGGTAAGCCTAGACTTACCTGTAGGTGCAAGAAATATCTCCTAAACCTACACGGTTTAGGAGATATTTGCTACAAACGACTTGCATCCGTGTCTACGGCGCATGCGCGCTGTAGACAACGGCGCATTCATGGGGTTAATCCCATTCACAAATCCGGCATCATTCGACGACTTAGCCGGAGCTCATTATGGCTTTCTCTTACAGGTGATTTAAAAAAAAAAAATTCCCATGGGTTTACAACCACTTTAAGAACGCACAGGATCCCACCGTCACAATATATATATATATATATATATATATATATGTATATATATATCTGTACACACACACTATATTGTCAAAAGTATTGGGACACCTGCCTTTACACACACATGAATTTTAATGTCACCCCAGTCTTAGTCTTAGTCTGTAGGGTTCAATATTCAGTTGGCCCACCCTTTGCAGCTACAACAGATTCAACTCTTCTGGGAAGGCTGTCCACAAGGTTTAGGAGTGTGTCTATGGGAATGTTTGACCATTCTTCCAGAAGCGCATTTCTGAGGTCAGGCACTGATGTGGTTGAGAAGGCCTGGCTTGCAGTCTCCACTCTAATTCATCCCAAAGCTGTTCTATCAGGTTTAGGTCAGGACTCTGTGCAGGCCAGTCAAGTTCCTCCACCCCAAACTCGCTCACCCATGTCTTTATGGACCTTGCTTTGTGCACTGGTCCAAATCATTTGGTGGAGGGGGGTTATGGTGTCGGCTTGATTTTCCGGGGGTTGGGCTTGGCCCCTTAGTTCCAGTGAAGGGAACTCTTAAGCCTCGTACACACAGCCGAGAATCTCGTCAAGAAAAATCATGTCGTTTTTCTTGACGAGATTCTTGGACAAGAAACTTGTCCCGGCCGAGTGTACACACGCTCCTTTCAAAGAACCCGTGGTTATTTGAATGGAGCGAACGCGGTGATGTAATCGACTACGACGAGCGTGTGCTCATCACATTCGATGCTGTCACCGCCATCTTGCTACACCCTACCTATGCCTAGGAAGCTACCGCGCATGCGTTAAAGTCATTTCGAGCATGCGCGGGCTTTTCGGAGGACAGGTAAGTGTACACACACACACACTTTTCTCGTTGAGAAACCTGCTGACAAGAATCTCGACGAGAAAAAAAGAGAGCAGGTGTCTCTATTTTTCTCGTCGAGATTCTTGTCGGTTTTCTTGACGAGAAACATGATAGCTGCGTACACACGACCGATTTACTCTGCAAGAAAGCTCTGCCTGCAAGTTTCTTGCTGGTTCTTGCCGAGAAACTCGGTCGGGTGTACGAGGCTTCAAGGTGTTAGCATACTAAGATATTTTGGACAATTTCAAGCTCCTAATTTTGTGTTACCAGTTTGGGGATGGCCCCTTCCTGTTCCAACATGACTGCACACCAGCGCACAAAGCAAGACCCATAAACACATGGACTTAGCAAGGGTGGTAGAAAATTCACTTCAAGTGGAAAAATTCATATTATAATAGTAACTAAAACATATAGAATTAAGTGTAACAATCTAAAAAATAAAAATTCCAAAGTGCTATAATGGTGGGGACCTCCCAACTAAAAAGTTGTTGCACTTGAAGTTAATCTGTATGGCAAATATCTGTAGGAGGGGTTTCCACCATCCCTGCTACGTTTAATTTGTTATGTCTTATTTTCAGTTTGATGTGTATTATATGTGAAGTTACTTATCATAGAGACCGGTATTGTGGTAATATTGAAGTTTATTGATATTTCCATACATTGGAGGGTTCTACCATTATTAAGTTATTGATTAGTAAGTTATGCTGCACTTTTCTTTCCTTTTTTTTTGTGTGGGAACACATAACAGTGCTTAGCGGCAGGCCTTTTACTGACACTTTTTTATTTCACTTCCAGTAGTTTATTGTAAATAGTAGTGTGGTGATTACCTAATATATTAAAGATCAGCATGTGGCATTAAAGCGGTTGTATACCCTCTGATGCTACTTGCACCTAATCGTACATTAAGGCTTACCTGTAGGTGCTTGCAATATCTTCTTAACCTACATGGTTAAGGAGATATTTGCAGAAAATCGGGCACTGATGTCTACGGCGCGTGCGCGCCATAGACAACGGCGCAGGCGCACTGAGCGCGCCGGGTCATGAATAGGAGCCTGCCGGAAAGTGCCGGAAACGCGCGCATGCGCGGGACTGACGTCATCGCCGCTCCTGCCAGTCACAGCGCCGGAGGAGAGGAACGATGATCGTGGGGGTTCTTCGAACTAAGGTAAGTAATTGATAATGAGCTAGTATGCTAGTCATACTAGCTCATTATGCCTTTGCCTTGCAGGTTTTTTTTTTTTTTGGGTATACAACCGTTTTAATAAACATCAACAGATTTCAGTTGTGCCCCACCGGGCCAGCCCCCCATGGAAAATGTGCTTGGCTGCTAAGTTCATCTCCCCATCTCTGTATTCAGTGCACTGATTGACAGCACTGATTGGTGCCACTGATTGGCACCACTGATTGACAGCACTGATGGCCACTGATATGCAGGCCACTGATTGGCATTGATAGGCAGCAATGATTGGCACTGATAGGTGGCACTGATTGGGACTAATAGAAAGCACTGATTGGCAGCACTAATGGGTCCAGATTGGCACTGATAGGTGGCACTAGCAGCACTAATGGCACTGATAGGCTGCACTGATTGGCACTGATGGGCAGCACTAATTGGCAGAACTGATGGGCCCTGATTGGCACTGATAGGTGGTACTGGCAGCACTAATGGCACTGATTGGCAGCATTTAGTGGCACTGATTGGAAGCACTGATGGGCAACGATAGTCCGCACCGATAGGCAGCACTGATGGGCACTGATAGGCAGCACTAATTGGAAGCACTGATTGGCAGTACTGATTGGCACTGACAGGTGGCACTGATTGGCATTGATAGGCAGCATTGATGGGCACTGATAGGTGGCACTGATTTTCACTGACTGGCACTGACACTGATTGGAAGCACTGATTGGTACTGACAGGTGGCACTGACAGGCAGGACTGACACTGATTGGAAGCACTGATCAGGGCCGATCCTAGACAGGGTGCGAGGGGCGCAGTTCACCCAGGCGCCACAGAGGTGGGGGCGCTCAAGCGCCAGAGTGCTCCCCTCCCTCCTCATTCTTGCTGGTATTCAGAGGCCGCTCACCGCCGCTGCTATTTCATCCCGCCCAAGCCCGTCCCCCATCCATCCTCCTGTCAGAGGAGATCGGAGCGGGTGCCCTGGGCGGAGAGTAAGAGGGGGCGGATTTCTCCCCCTCCCTCTGCGCATAATATTAGAGCCTCGCATTGCCTTGGCCGCCCAATCTGCTCCCTCCCCCTGCATCCTCATTGGCAGGGAGGAGAGCGACTTCAGGAAGGGCTCCACCAGCAGGGGGGGGGGCAAGCCTTCTCAGTAGTGGAGAAACAGACTGATTTCTCCCGTCCGTAGGACAGGAGAATCAGTCTGTAAATTCTGAGACGACTGGTGGCTGCAGTGTCTGTGACACTTACACTAAGGTGACCAGATTTTTAAAATTAAATCCAGGGACACATTTTTTTTTTACTAGAAATGGCGGCAATCGCCTCACAGCCTGTCAAGTCTTACTCTCCGGGCCCCGGCTACTACTGGGTGGGGAGTGGAGGAAGATCACTCCGCCAGGGAAGGCAAGGAGATAAACAGGCAGGCGGCTGCCCGGACTTGAGCCAAGGCAGAAGAACATGCGAGCGGAGCTTAATGGGCAAGCGCCCAAAACTGAAGAAATATTCCTTTTGCTCTGACCAGCACATGATCATCAGAAAGGGGCACAGATAATGGAAAAAATACACCCTCCTAAGCTAGTAGGAGCGGCGGAGCAGGGGTGTGTAATTCAGAATTTTTTTTTTCTTTATTCTGCACTGACTGTCTTTAAAATTGCCCCTGCTCCTGTTCAAATCAAATCCGGGGACAAAACCGGGGACAGGCTTGGTCCGGGGACAGTGTCCTCAATCAGGGGACTGTCCCCTGAAACTGGGGATGTCTGGTCACCCTAACTTACACAGCCCAGCGAACACACCACCCCCCCCCCCCCTCCTCACTGACGGGAGATCAGTGAGGAATACAGCTCCTCCCACCTCTGCTCCTCCAGTGACTTCCCGCCCCGCCGACACTATCTCCGGCGTACAACTGTATCTCCTGAAAGGATGTGTGGGCGGGAAATATGAAAACAGCAGCTGCAGATTCCTCTGTGAGACTGAAGGATTTCTGCTTCCAGCCTGGAAATGTGAGTGAGTGTGGAGGGACTATTTTCTTATTTTCGGGCACATGTACATCATGCCGCCCCACTATTCTATTAGTCCCGGCTGGCGGAGTGATATTGCAATTCTCCGTTCGACTCCCGGCTGCAATCCTAGCAAGATGTGAAGAAGTTGAGGGCTGACAGAGAAGAGCAGGAGGACAGTGTGGCTGCACTGGACACAGTGAGTGGGGATTAGAGGATAGAATACTCACTGTGTCCTATTATGTATTTCACAGCACAGCAGGTTATCAGCATTTCAATGATCACACAGGTAGCAGTAGCACTGTAAGCAGGTGCTCTATCATGTCTCTATGTCACATTGCTTTTGGGTGATGACTTTGTTATGGCTGTTAACTTATTGCTGTACTTACTGTATGTAACAGCCATAACAAAGTCAGCACCCAAAAGCAATGTGACATAGAGACATATTAGAGACATGATAGAGCACCTGCTTACAGTGCTGCCTGTGTGATAATTGTAATGCTGATGATAATAAGAAACAGTGTAATGCTAATTTACACTTCATTTTAACTGCTTCCCGTCCAGCGATGCATCAGTACGTCGCTGGATTGGAAGGGTGATATCTTGGTCATCACTACAGCAATGATCAAGATATCATTTTTTAACACCAGGAATTCTGCACAAAGTAAAAGTAGTCCTAGTGGCTAAGAAGCCCCTGTATTACTTTTACAGGCAGTGGAAGGGGGTTCCACCACCACCTTTACTGCTTTTAAGATGTGACCATTAGCATCTGGTTACTGGGACACAGTGAGAGGGATGGATGTCATTCCGCCCACCGTGTGATGTCAGAAACTGGAAGTGATGAGGATTTTATCACTTTCGGTTTCGGCTCATTTAATGAAACCATTACCGGCTTGAACAAGTATCTGATCAAACTGATCTCGGTTTGATCTTATGCTTTGGAGGCCAGAGGACAGATATGGGGTCTAAAAGACCCCAGATCCCTCCTTAAAGAGGACATGTCATGGCCCATGCTATCACAAGGGATGTTGTTCATCTCTTGTGAAAGCAAAAATGAAAAAAAATAAATGTAAAGATACAGTGTAAGATTTGTTTTTCTGTGTAATAAAATACAATTTAAAAGAAATTTAAACTGCCCCCACTCCTTCATGCTTATTAATTGCAAATGCATGCGGTGGCTCCGCACACATATGTAAATCGCTTCAAGCCGGGGCCAGGGGTGGGGTCAAGGGCATGGTTGAAGGGGGCCCCGTCAGGTAGGCTGTACAGTGCCCCATGATTTCTAACAGCGGCCCTGCCCATTTGTCTCCCCCCCTCCTGTTCTTTCAAGACATTCACTAACTTTCACTTTCAGTTAGGCTGGTAATATACAGTACACATTTCTTTCCAGCAACCACAGATTGCAGGAAAGAAACTTGCATGATTCCCCCATGCAGTCTCTGACCATCTCCTGTACTATATCCGCAGTCTCTGACCATCTCCTGTAATATGTCTGCAGTCTCTGACCGTCTCCTGTATTATATCTGCAGTCTCTGACCGTCTCCTGTAATATGTCTGCACTCTCTGACCGTCTCCTGTAATATTCTGCACCATAGGCGTGCCCACAGGGTGTGCCGGGTGTGCCCAGGCACACCCTAATCATCCCTGTGCTCTGTCTGTGCTTTAACACCTTTTGCTAGTGCTGACTGCCTGCAACATGTCTTTCCCTGTGTAGCTCACAGTCACCACCACTGGGGTCGGGTCCGGGCCAGCAAAAACAGCTGTACTGCGAGTGGGAGGTGATTGAGCAGGGAACTAGGGACCACATCCGCGGAGTAATCAAGCCGCATTTCCCGATGCAGCTTCTATAGTTCCGGCTGCAGGTCCCGCAGGCGCCAGCGGAGTGATCCACATCTGCACTCCGCCCCCCCCCCCCTCCGTCCTCTATTTTCCCCCTTTGAAGCAGCGGACTAGTGGAGCATGTATAGCGGCAGGCGAGTGGCTGCAGCCTGCTAGATCGAGGTGAGCACTGCAGTGAGAGCCGGTGCCCTATCTCTGCTCTGCCTTGCCTTGCAGGAAAAACCAAGGGCAGATAACGGGACTCTGCCTGACTTGAAGAGCCATCTAGCTCGGGAGTCAGGTTGCAAGTTCTCAGCGTCCGCTCGGTCCTGTCCGTTCTCCCAGCCCCTCCCTCACTCCACTAACTGTCCAATGCCACACTCCGCCTCCCATTTGTGTCCGCCCAACCCCACCCACAGTCCAACCCCCTGCCTGCAATGAGCAGTGATTCGGGTTTTGTGAGAAGCTGGGCGGGAGATATGAAGCAATGGCTGCTATTGCTGAATCAGCCACCTAAAGGGGAACCATCCTGAGAGGAGGGAGGCATAATTGGTAAGTGAAACTTTTGCACACAGAACAAAACCCCGGCCTCCCCCCACCACCTTTTGCACTGCCCCCCCCTCCTGCCTCCATCTCTCTCCTCTCTCTCCACTTCTCACTTCCTCCTCTACCCCGCTCTCTCTCTCGTTCTCCCCCCTCTCTCTCTCGTTCTCTCATTCTCCCCCCTCTCTCGTTCTCTCACCCCCTCTCTCTCTCTCTCATTCTCCCCCTCTCTCTCTCTTCTCCCCCTCTCTCTCTCGTTCTCCCCCCTCTCTCTCGTTCTCCCCCTCTCTCTCTCTCTCGTTCTCCCCCTCTCTCTCTCGTTCTCCCCCCTCTCTCTCTCGTTCTCCCCCTCTCTCTCTCTCGTTCTCCCCCTCTCTCTCTCGTTCTCCCCCCTCTCTCTCTCGTTCTCCCCCCTCTCTCTCTCGTTCCCCTCTCTCTCTCTCTCTTGTTCTCCCCCTCTCTCTCTCTCTTGTTCTCCCCCTCTCTCTCTCTTGTTCTCCCCCTCTCTCTCTCGTTCTCTCCCCCTCTCTCCCTCTCTCTCGTTCTCTCCCCCTCTCTCCCTCTCTCTCGTTCTCTCCCCCTCTCTCTCGTTCTCTCCCCCTCTCTCTCTCTCGTTCTCCCCTCTCTCTCTCTCATTCTCCCCCTCTCTCTCTCGTTCTCCCCCTCTCTCCCTCTCTCTCTCGTTCTCCCCCCCTCTCTCTCTCGTTCTCCCCCCTCTCTCTCTCGTTTTCCCCCTCTCTCGTTCTCCCCCCTCTCTCTCTCTCTCGTTCTCCCCCCTCTCTCTCTCTCATTCTCCCCCTCTCTCGTTCTCTCACCCCCCTCTCTCTCTCTCTCATTCCCCCCCTCTCTCTCTCTCTCATTCTCCCCCTCTCTCTCTTCTCCCCCTCTCTCTCTCGTTCTCCCCCCTCTCTCTCGTTCTCCCTCCTCTCTCTCGTTCTCCCCCTCTCTCTCTCGTTCTCCCCCTCTCTCTCTCGTTCTCCCCCTCTCTCTCTCTCTCTCTTGTTCTCCCCTCTCTCTCTCTCTTGTTCTCCCCTCTCTCTCCCCCTCTCTCTCCCTCTCTCCCTCTCTCTCGTTCTCTCCCCCTCTCTCTCGTTCTCTCCCCCTCTCTCCCTCTCTCTCTCTCTCGTTCTCCCCTCTCTCTCTCTCGTTCTCCCCTCTCTCTCTCTCATTCTCCCCCCTCTCTCTCTCGTTCTCCCCCTCTCTCTCTCGTTCTCCCCCTCTCTCTCTCGTTCTCCCCCCTCTCTCTCTCGTTCTCCCCCCCTCTCTCTCGTTCTCCCCCCTCTCTCTCTCTCTCGTTCTCCCCCTCTCTCTCTCTCTCGTTCTCCCCCCTCTCTCATTCTCCCCCTCTCTCGTTCTCTCACCCCCCTCTCTCTCTCATTCTCCCCCCTCTCTCTCTCGTTCTCCCCCCTCTCTCTCGTTCTCCCCCCTCTCTCTCTCTCTTGTTCTCCCCCTCTCTCTCTCTCTTGTTCTCCCCCCTCTCTCTCTCTTGTTCTCCCCCTCTCTCTCTCTCTCTCGTTCTCTCTCCCTCTCTCTCTCGTTCTCTCCCCCTCTCTCTCTCTCGTTCTCCCCCTCTCTCCCTCTCTCTCTCGTTCTCCCCCTCTCTCTCTCGTTTTCCCCCTCTCTCTCTCTCGTTTTCCCCCTCTCTCTCTCTCGTTTTCCCCCCCTCTCTCTCTCGTTCTCCCCCCTCTCTCTCTCTCGTTCTCCCCCCTCTCTCTCTCTCGTTCTCCCCCCTCTCTCTCTCTCGTTCTCCCCCCTCTCTCTCGTTCTCCCCCCTCTCTCTCTCGTTCTCCCCCCTCCCTCTCTCTTTCTCCCCTCTCTCTCCCCCTCTCTCTCTCTTTCTCCCCTATCTCCCCCCTCTCTCTTTCTCCCCCTCCTCTCTCTTTCTCCCCTCTCTCTCTTTCCTTCTCCCCTATCTCTCTCCCTCTCTCTCTCTTTCTCCCCCACCTCTCTCCCCCCCCCATTTTTTTCTCACCCCACTTTCTCTATCTTTGCCTCCCTCTCCCTCCGCCACTCTTTTTTTCCCCTTTCTCTCTCTCTCTTCCCGTATCTCTCTTGTTATATACAGACCAGTGTATATAATGTACCGTATGGTGTACATATAATGTACAGACTGTACCCTGGCACTATACTGTACATTATATACAGACCAGTGTATATATAACATACAGCGTGGTGTCGGGGGTGACACCATGTTTTGCCGCACCAGGTGACACCAACCCTAGTGACGCCACTAAGTGAGACAGCACTGAACAGGGCAGGCAGGTGGGCTAATGATGGACCAAAAAACCTTGTTTGTCACTGATGCACCCTACCCTGCCTTTCAATCGATATGAACCCTGGCTTGTCAGCAATAAAAGTGCCTATTTATTTATATATATAATATATATATATACACACACACACACACACACAGATGCACGTGTGTTTGAGCTTTGGTTTGAGGTGCACACCCTAATGCAATAGGCTGCGCACGCCTATGTTCTGCACTCTCTGATCATCTCCTGTATTATTTCTGCAGTCTCTGACCATCTCCTGTAATATGTCTGCAGTCTCTGACCATCTCCTGTAGTATGTCTGCACTCTCTGACCGTCTCCTGTAGTATGTCTGCACTCTCTGACTGTCTCCTGTAATATGTCTGCACTCTCTGATCGTCTCCTGTAATATGTCTGCACTCTCTGACCGTCTCTTGTATCATGTCTGCAGTCTCTGACCGTCACCTGTAATATGTCTGCAGTCTCTGAACGTCACCTGTAATATGTCTGCAGTCTCTGACCATCTCCTGTAATATGTCTGCACTCTCTGACCATCTCCTGTAATATGTCTGCACGCTCTGACCGTCTCGTGTACATGTCTGCACTCTCTGACTGTCTCTTGTGTCATGTCTGCACTCTCTGACCGTCACCTGTAATATGTCTGCACTCCCTGACTGTCTCTTGTACTATGTCTGGGGGCTCTTCCTAACAGACTCTCTAACAGAAGCCCTCTTTGTGTGCATCAGAGAGACTCTCCTCCAGGTCTCATTAGTGTACGCTCTTCCTGTATTTTCTTTATTGTTAAAGGATCATGGAGGATCCTAGGGTAACGACGACTTCTTAGGGGAGCATCTCTGTGTTTGAGTGGTTTGTAAGATGACCACGCCCACGTGGGGGGCGCCAGAAATATTTCTGCACCCAGGCGTCTGTGACCCTAGGATCGGCCCTGGCACTGATTGGTACTGACAGGTGCACTGACACTGATTGGAAGCACTGACAGGTGGCACTGGTTGGAAGCACTGACAGAGGAGAGGGGGGTATCACATTGAGCAGATATTGGGGCTTGTGAGATCCTCTCAGAGTGTGACACTGTCATGTACTGTAAGGTAGCTGCACACAGAGAGAGAGAGGAGCTGTCATAATTCAGCGTGATGTCAGAGGTGGGGGCGGGACTGAGTAGCTAACACCAGCCAATTATTGGGCTGCTTAGGAAAGGGGGAGTAGCCACATACACATAGGGGCCCGCCCAGACCCCATCTCCTTGGCTGGTGTTCGATAGCTGCTCAGTCCCCGCCCACCCCCGACACTGAGCTGGTCTTACAAGCCCCAATATCTGCTCAATGTGATATATTGTCTCACAGGCAGCGCGGGGTACACATTGCTGGGATGAAGACTTTCACAGCAGCCCAGGCAGATCTCAGGAGACAGCCGGCATGGGCTACACAAACACTGCATGGGTGATTAGGGTGCGCCCAGGCTCACTCTGCACACCCGATGGGCACCCTATGCTGCCGTCCCTTTTCTATAGGAAATGAGGGTAAAGATTAGAACTGGAGAGAGGAGGAAGGTGTTTGGGGGCCCCTGTCAGGGAGGGTGTTTGGGAGGCCCCTGTCAGGGAAGGTGTTTGGGGGGTCCCTGTCAGGGAGGGTGTTTGGGGGGTCCCTGTCAGGGAGGGTGCTCGGGGGGCCCCTGTCAGGAAGGGTGCTCGGGGGGCCCCTGTCAGGAAGGGTGCTCGGGGGGCCCCTGTCCGGAAGGGTGTTCGGGGGGCATCTGTCAGGAAGGGTGCTGGGGGCCCCTGTCAGGGAGGGTGTTTGGGGCCCCTGTGATCTCTAATGACAGCTCTGATCCTGAGTGTGAAAAGCGATCGGCCGTTGCGTGCTTGGTATGACTCATCCGCCCGACCCCTCCGCCAATCAGAGGAAGCGCGCCCCCCGTCGCACGCTCAGTCCCAATGTACAATGACAGGAGAAGACAGAGAGGTGGTGGGGAGGATTCGGCTTTCATCTTCCTCCAGCCTGTAGGTGGCAATAGAGAGCGCCGCTGTGCAGTGAGGGAAGGCTGCCCGTTCTCTTTCTCCTCTATCCCTTTGTCACATGACTGGAGGGAGAAGGAAGATGTTTTCTAGTGTCTGTAAGTACGAGGGGGGAAAACTTACCACAGACCTTCCCTCTCTACTCCTACACAGCCCTCACCTCTACCCCCTCTTTTCCTCACCTCTCTCCCTCACATATCTTCCCCACCCCCCCTTCCACCTCTATCCCACC